>JBBPNA010000012.1:0-223567 GCA_038090555.1 Boletus subcaerulescens
CGTCAATGCTTCTAATGCCTCCCTTGCCTCACTCGCAGGAAGTACTCCAAGTACTTCCCTCGCCTTTTCTGCATATGCCTGTGCGAGTTCCCGTGTGCGCTGAACACCAGACGACGCATGAATCAGAGACATGGCCTAGTATGCGGTAATGTCATTGGCAGAGGGACAAAAAAAGTAGCGTTGTCAGATGCTCACCCGTTCGACATCCCCATCATGCTTGAATCCACGAGCGATCAAGGGTTCCAACTCGGGATGCTCTTCAGCAGCATACAGCACTGGACCGGTCGCAATACCTAAACGAAGATCAGTCCCTGAGCCTGGCTTGCCAAGCGCTGTCGAAGACGAGAAATCTAGAATATCATCGACAAGCTGGGAACGCGTCAGAACAGGTCGCTTCCAACCGATGGACGACCCACCTGGAAAGCGATGCCGAGATTCCGCCCATAAGCATACGCGACCTCCTTCCAGACCTCACCCTCTCTGCAACCACCAAGAACGACAGCAGCCCGGGCACCCTTGGCCATCAGCGACGCAGTCTTGAGATACGTCTTCTTGAGGTATGTACACCATCTATCCGAACAAGGCACCTCCGCGTGCAAAGGTTCTGCATGAAGACTCGCCAAATCGACGTCGGTTCTAGCACTCGTCCCTTGCATCTGCAAAATCTCGCCCTCGACCAAATTGGCGATCACGCTGGAAATCAACTCGACGGCTTCATGGTCGCCTAGCCGAGCGAGAGCTGCACTGGATCTACCGAGCAAAAAGTCACCCCCGAGAACGGCAAACTTGTTACCAAAGGCAGCTGGTGCGGACGGTGCACCGCGCCGAAGGTCAGACTTGTCAATGACATCGTCATGGAGCAGGGATGCTACGTGAATCATTTCAACTATTTGCGCGAGACGTAGTTGACTGGGGAGGAGCGTGTGGGCTAGCTGGGCTGACGAGACTGCGGACTCGGCGTAGAGTGAAGGGGGTGGTGAGGGGAAGGTATGCGCTGCAGGAGGACGGAGGTCAAAGGGTGATTGAAACGATGCCGTATAGTCTGGCATGGAGGGGTTATAGTCGTTGAGTACGTCTGGACGCGAGAGGGGTGCATCGAGCTGCTCGGCACTGAGACGGGAGTGTTCTGCAAACCAAAGTTTGAGTGGAAAATGGGAACCGAGGCCGTTCGTAGCGCGGGAGAAGAGGAGGACGAGCAGGGGACGGAGCTGTTTCGAGGGGTGGTGGAAGTAGTACGAAGCAATCTCGGAGAGGGTCGGGTTGGATGAGCCGAGCAGGTTAAGCAGCGACGAGCGGACATGGGTAATCTCCGCCTTGAGCAAGGCGTGTGGGTCGACCTTGTTCGCGGACGCGAGCGGGGAGGAACGCGCATGGGATGACGACGCGGATGGCTGGGGCGTTGCAAAGGCGCTCACGGACTGCCGACGCGCATGTCGCGCGAGGTGTGGAAATGTGTGACGAGACAGACGCACCGTCGACGTTGCCCTCGACCACGTCGTCATCGACATCGTCGTCGTCTAAGCGTTTTTTTCGGGTAGTCGACACGACGGCTTTTTTCCCGCGGATTTTATCTACATACTATACATGTAACAGACATTTACCGGTTAAACCCCCGTCCAGGCGACGTCGCCGTACTACGCGTTCGGCTCTTGCTCCCATTCACCGAGGTCCCCGTCGTACCCATCATCCCACGATGCTTGTTCACAGACGGCGCCAGAAACGTTGTCAGCTTGCGTGCCTGCAACATCGCTTAGCTGGAGCACTCAAACACAGTTGCAACATGCCTTGATACGCATCGCATCCCAGTCGGCCTCTACTGTCCCGTTCACCGCAAGCAACAACAGCGGATCCGTATCTTGCACAGACGCCCTCCCATCCTCGACAGCGAGCACGAGAATCCGCCCGAGCTGTGACGTGAAGTAGTCGTACAGTATAGGTCAGATCAATCTCAACTTACCTCGCTCTCGACCATCCCTTCTTCTTCGTCCCTCGTCTCGGCCCACACTTCTGCGCCGAGCCCCGCTATAATTCGAATATCATCCTTGGACTTTTGCCGTGCAGGTCCTGGACGTGTCTCTATAATGGCGACACTGCCAGGTTTGGAGTCCTGTGGCGTGCTGGTGCTTGACGCATGCGACTTGAGAGAGCCCGGGCTGGACGGCGTCCCACTGGCTGCTGAAACAATGACGGAGCTGCTCGGACTGCCCTGCGATTCGTGTGTAAATGTTGCTGCTGAGGAACTCTCTGCGCTCGTCTGAGAGGCATACGACACCAGTGCGCCTTCGGGTGTGAGCAACAGCGCGGTGTGTATGGAAGGTGGGGAGAGCAATTGAGAGAGATATGTGTGCAGAGCGGGGAGAACGAGCATCGTGCTGTGTAGTGGGCCAGCTCCAAGGACTTGTTACTAAAGATAAAATTTAGCTCAGTCGAGAGTGACGTGACGATCAGCAGATCATGGAGAACACCATACATTCTTTTCGTCTCCCAGCTCAAGCCAGGTAGACAAAAGTGCTACGGAAACAAGTAATAAAGCCAACACAGAGACACCGAAGTTAAAGGAAATAAAGATTAAGGAAAAAAGAGGGCATATTTTGCAATGTTAGCACACCCTCCTCGCAGCGCAATGTAATGTCAAGAATGATGATGAATGGCAAATTTCGGATCGATAGGGCCGACCACGAAACACCATCCAGTGTCCTCCACCCACTAAACCAACCTCACACCTCTCCACTTCACTCGTCTGCTCAGATTTTCGGAAGATAGCAGAAATGTCTACTTGCGCTTCTTGACAGTGCTCTCATCTTTTTTCTCGCCACCCGCAGGAGCAACAGGACCCTTCTCTTCCTTCTTGTCGTCTGCCGTAGGTGCATCTGTCTTCTTCGAGCTTGCCTTGGGGATGGGCTTCTGGCCAGCGCCAACCAAGCCAAACAAAGCACCCAGCAAGCCAAAGAGCGTAACAACAACTCCAAGCAATCCAGCAGCAGTCTCGGGATGGGAGGTGATGGCATCGACAGGGCTCTCGCGAGCGTCGTCGAGGAACACACCAATCTTGGCACGCACAAATCCAGCAGGGTCAACAGCGAACTCTGGAATCTCCACGGGTGTTTCAACTTCGGGGGTCTCCTTCGCAGCATCTTCAAGGGAATGCTTGACACCCCATGTTTCGGCACGCAGAGTTGCTGCATCCTCAGCGGAGTGTCCCACGTAGATGTCATCGAAGAGGATATCCTCAGTCATGGTCCACAACTCGATACCGACACCACCCTATACATAGACATCATAAGCTTGATATTGCAAAACAGGGGTCGTGAAAAAAACGCACAATCTTGTTGAGATGCTTGACAGGCTCGAAATCCTCGAAATAACCGGGGTTGGAGATCTTGCGGGGTGCCCATTCGCCTTTGTACTCCGGGTTGTCAATCATAGGCGCGTACCACTTGCCCTTGTATTTAGGGTTGGCCTTGAACGGGCTGTAAAGACAATTTTAGTCTCACTATTGGGCAGAACATAGAGGCTGCGTACCGTTTCCACTCGCCACAACCGGGCGCTGCATCGCACGCAGGGTTGCGGACAGTAGGTGGGATCCAATCACCATCCTCCTCGTCATCCCATTCCTCGGGCTTTGCAGCATCTGAAGAAATGTTAATCTCATTACCAGTCGCACACAAACTAGAATCTCACCAGGGTCAGGGATATGTTCGGGTTCGTCATCAAGCCAGCCCTCGGGCTTGACAGCATCCTCATCTGGAATGTCATAGGGCTCGCTCTCGTCCCAGTCCTCAGGCTACACATTCAAGATTAAATTTAACAAACCCGCATAATAGATAGAGCGTTTACCTTGACAGCATCCGGGTCAGGGATCGTCTTGGTGTCAACCCAGTCCGAAGGCTTCACATCTTCTGGATCATCAATCTCCTGGGGAGGGTTGACAGGGGGCGTGAAGTCCTCGAGAAGGTTACCCGATTTTTCTACTTCGCCGTTGAACTGAACCTCGTACGTGTTGTCGGGGCTGTATTTTAGTGGTCAACAACACGATCACAATGCTGGTCGCGAACCGACACACTTGATAATAAGAGTGTAGATGTTGGTGTCCTTGCCAAAGGCT
The DNA here is from genome assembly GCA_038090555.1 of Boletus subcaerulescens. NCBI lineage: Eukaryota > Fungi > Basidiomycota > Agaricomycetes > Boletales > Boletaceae > Boletus > Boletus subcaerulescens. The sequence continues at coordinate 4,106 of JBBPNA010000012.1, forward strand.
GGCTTGGGGGGGGCGGTGAAGTGCTTCTCTTCGTACTCGCCCGTGACAGGGTTCTTATGACGGAAGATGAAGTGGAGCTACATCATGACATACGCGTCAACACATTTGTCAAGTATTGAAATTCAACTACCCACCTTGTTGCCTGGGCAGGTCAAGTCGGGACCAAACATGACAACCCAAGGGGTCGTGTCCGAAAATTCTTTGCCGCTCGTCTGGAAGCCATCCTCGAGCAACTTGATGTAGCCACCACCGCAGTTTCCACCCTTCTGGTACTTCACCTCATACTGAACTACGAGGGGCTTATTTTTGAAGTCGACAGGAGCTGAAAAGGGGGCAGAGATGGCGTGGTGGGCGGCCTTGGACTTTGCGACAAGACCCTTCTTGCCAATGATAAGAGGCTTTTCGGGGTCCTCGACCTTCCACTCGCCGACGTAGGAGAAGGTCTCGCCGCCGACGGGGGTCTTTTTGGTGGCCTCGGAAGGGGTCCAACGTTCAGACCAATCATCAGTGAATTGTTCGATGAATGGGGCGGTGATTTCCGTCGCCTAAAAGGAAGGTGAACGTGTATTCGTGAATGATCGGGACACGTATGCATATGCACGACGCGAGTGGGTGAACACACACCTTGAAGACAGGGTGGTCATCTGCAGCATTCACGCCAGCTGCGGCAGCGACGAGGACAACAGAGAGCGCTACACTTCGCATCGTGATAATACGAAGGACCGAGTAGAATAGAACAGAGAAAAGAGTTGCGCAAACGAGCGGGGAGACAAGTGTTGGTAAAAGCCAAAGTAACAGTCGCCACGCTCTAAATGCTGCCCGGTTAGCAACGCCACGTATACTCTCCCACGCATCGCACCAGCAGAGTGACACGTCGTTCGTTTCTCATCACATATGACAAGCTAGTTATATACACACTACTACATGCACATCTCCTACCCAAGCAAATCTGCGTGTCCTGAAGCTGATAATGCGAGCTACAATTGTCAGTGAACACATGTACCCAGAGTAACACCCAGACACCACGTACCACAAACTCGTCGTCCAGGTACTTGGACACCGCTATTTGGTCCCCAAGCCCCTTGCGCCGCCGTGTCTTCAACACCAGATCCCTCGCTAGTGCTTGCCCAGAAGCAGGCTCCAGTGGCCGTAGCTTGATGCTCGTGTCCGTCGGGTCCCCTACGACGCGTCCATGAACAAAACTACCCATAAGACATCGTGCTACTCACCAGGGACAATAGACCAGTGGTCAAACACTTGCGAGCAAAACGCCTGTCCCTGCGTTGTAGTACGCAAGTCTGTCTCGAAGCCGTTGGCGTCGATGACAGGTATAAGGGCTTTTACAGTGTACAGTGGTGATCCCGCCTTGGGAGTATCTTGCGTGACATGCCCTCTCCGCCTCGCAAGCACAGTGTACACGGCAGATATACAATCCGCCGGCGCCTGCACCTCTACATAATATATAGGCTCCATCAAGCGCGGCGTAGCCTATTAAACACGTCGGTTACAGTATAATGAAACCAACACATGGTGAAGAGTGAAAAGCGGGACCTACCATCAGGAATGAAGAATAGCACACGCGTCGCGCCGTAGGTACTATCTGTCCTCCACCACGGAAGATTTGTTCCTGCGTCAAGCTGGCGTCCAGTATCCGGAACTTGACATTGCGCATCGCTGTCGCGCATCCATCAGTCAAATAATATTAATTGCGAGAGACAATGTCGGACTTACGCTCGTCACATAGTGGGCCCTCTCGCGCACCCCACTGGAACCCTTGTTTAACGTATTCCTTTACCGATCCCAATAGCTTTTTGTCTACCTACAGGAGTGTCAATGAAACAGTTTAGATGCGTGCGCAAAGGTGAGCTATTACCTGTGAAGGCAATGTATCATCCAATAGGATGTTCGATCCGCTGTCGTCGGGTCCAAACGCCCATATCGACCTCGAGGCCAGAATATCCCATTGATACTTCTCCTGGAAAAACGACCCCCGTTCTTTAGGGGTCATTCGCATCGTCACCCTGCCACGTTCAATGTCTTCTGCTATTCCTCGTTCAAGCGGCTCTGCGATCATCGTAATCTTGTTCCTGATCGCCGTGTCAGCCAACACCCACATTGTAGAGCCAGTTTTTAACCCACTTTTTGTTCGGCGTGTCAGCATAACATTTCAGTGCACTCGTTTCCAGCACCGTCTCTGCAAACTTGGTGACCGGATCAGACACTTTGATCTCAATCTCCGAGAACAACTTCCTGAGATCATGCATAATACAATCCAAATATAGCTCCCCAGTACCGATGAGCACATGCTCGCCGCTCTCCTCGACTTTAGTGGCAGCAAGTGGGTAGGATTTGTTGATGCTTCGCAGACCTGACAGCATCTTGGGAAGCTCGGATGGCGCAATGGGTTCGATGGCTATCTTGAGAACTGATTCAGTCGTATGCTTGATGGGTCGGAAAATATAGAGGTCCTCTTCAATATCGGGAGAGGCAAGGGTAGCGGTTTTGGAGATGGAGGCGTCAACACCAGCGATAAGGACGAGATTCCCAGCAGGTACCTCGTCCGCTGGAATGAAGTATCTGAAGATGGACTATAAAAGATAGAGTTGGCATGCAAAGCGAAGCGCTTCTCACCTCGATTCACTTATCCACAGCCCTTCGACTGTAGCTTTCAACATATCCTCCTCATCTTCCGGTGAATAAGCCTCTCCCAAAACCTTGACCTGCACATCCTTCCGCAATGTTCCGCTCAAAACGCGGCCAAATGCTCTGAAAGACTGAGCGTCCGTCGTATGGTAGAGCTTCGTTATCTGGACCATTAAGGGACCGTCTGCATCACAAGCTTTCATGGACGCAGCAAGTTCCGAGGTCTGCGGACCTGTGTATGTCCCTTCTACCTTGGCAGCTGCACCAACCAATGGGGATGGAATATGTTCCGCGATCATATCGACGAGCCCCGTTGCAGGTCCGAAAAATTGGTCAAGTACCACCTTGAGCAACGGTCGGACATCCATTTTATACATCACGGGCTTCAGTGTGATGTTGAGCGAGGCGAGCGTCCGTTTGAGGTCATCTGTTTCCTCGCTAAGCACGTGGCTGTAGAGCTTATACAGAGGATCCAGGATAAAGTGGACAAATGTTCGAGACTGCTCGGGGTCAGAGGCTTTACGTGTGAATTTTCGTGTCTCGTTGTTATAATAGATGTCTCCCCAAAGGCGATCAGCAAAGGCGGACACATCAAGGGAACCATATGTGTCTGCGTACATCTGGGCGAAAGACCGGAGGGTAAAACACCAGGCCATGTCGGTGCTTCCAAACGCGACATTCCCGTTTTCCGGGCTTAGGCGCAACTCTGGATCCGGATCAATACCACTATTAATTATATCTGGTGAGGCAGTTTCTCTAGGTATGAAAGCGAGCCGACCTGATAAATGTGTTGATTTCCTCGATAGTGTGTTTGATTTTGTAGTAAGCATCAGCAGGCTTGATACGCAACTCGAGGATAAGTCGGTCGATTTTGTTCACCAGGAGTGTGATTTTTATACCCTCTTGGAGGGCGTGGCGTATTATGGCTTCAGTATTAACCATCATCTGTATCAGTCATTCAGCTTGGAAGGGCAACTGCAGCTGTGTGAGACAGACCCCTTCAACGACGTCAACCACCAGCAAAATACCATCAACTAGTCGCATCGCTGATGCAACTTCGTCGACAAAATTCACGTGCCCAGGAGTATCGATGAAATGTACCAAATGTGATTTGCCGCTTGTAGTTGACAACACCAGCGACATTGGCGACGACTTGATCGAAATCTGTCGCTCACGCGATAGGACATGCGTATCGGTATACCTCAACTGGCCACCAAGAAGTGTAAGCTATAGCCACTCAAGGAAACTGACTCACAAACCGAGTTATCCGCGTCCCACACGAGTTTGTGCGTTTCGAAAACCAACATGTCCATAAGCGCGGTCTTTCCATGATGCAAGTGCCCAACTATGGCGACATTTCGCACCATCTCAGGGAAAGACATCATGCGTAGTAGGAACCTAAGGGAATAATCTGATAAGGGTCAGTAAGGAACCAAGAATGTATGACCCACCCCTTGTCGAAGCGCGTTTGGGGCATGTCTTTCTCCTCTACCGCCCATTTTCGTACTTTTATCGGGGCAATGATTGGCTCTGAAAGCGGTTGCGCATCTTCTTCCTGCACAAGGGTCTCCACGTCCGCCCCATATACTTCCTCGGCGGAAGGATAGTATTGCTTGTTTTCGTGCAGAACAACAGCGTTATGCACGGGTTCTGGTTTCAAAGTCGACATAGGGCATCTCCATTTGCCACCGAGATGTACTCACCCTCCACTTCCATGAGTGCGCCTGCTTCGTCTGTTTGCATTGGCTCTTCTTCGTAGCCTTCGAGGGCAGGTGCAGGTTCGTGTCGTGGAGCTTCGCCAAAGCCAGTGTCCATCGTCTCCTCGTCTTCATCCTCAGAACCCAGGTCCGCGCCAATGTAGTTACCGAACTCGTCGTAGTCCTCGAATGAAGCCATGGTACAGAATTGAAGTGTGGTACGCGCGATCAAGCCCAAGGGTAGTAGAACAAGGAAAATAACAAATTTGGAACTCCGTGCTAATACTTATGTAGTTGGCCTTTACTAGGGAATCAATTGTGCAAGATCAATGACCATCCAAGCGTGATCGCTCCTTGAACTAGCGTTCACCATGTCTGCATTGTCCGACGATACATTGAGAAAGGTGCGTTTCCTCTGTCCGCCTGAACCTCCAACTTACTGGCCACCAAAGATCCTAGTCCAGATCCAACAAACTGCAGTCCAATCACAGCGTGCGCTGAACTTGACGAAGCAACAATGTTCTGCCAAGGAACGTGAACGTCGAATCATCCAGTTGACCATTGGTGAAATTGCGACCATCGAAGGAGACGTCAACTTGTACAAAGGCGTAGGAAAGATGTCAGTCGCCTTCATTCGCGAGCCAGAATGATGAATCACTCGTTCCCTAGGTTCATGATGGTTCCCCAGAAGACCATGGAACAAGAACTTAAAGGACAGGAGAAAGAATTGACGGACGACATCAACAATCTAAACAAAAAGGTGACCTTGGGCGTTCTGTGTGATCCGTCGGCTAAGTTGTACTATCTCTTAGTCAAAGTTTCTTGAGAAGCAGTTTAATGATGCCCAAGCTCAGCTACGTGACATCGTAGGTGCCTTACATGGTTCATATCGTTAGTCACTGATTACTTTCGACAGTTCCATCATAGTCCCAAACAATAGTAGATAGCCTAAAGGATGTCATCGCAATATATTCGCTTAAGAGGGGGCGTTTCTACATCATTGTCTGGGGGCATAAAACTCTATGGAGTGAGACTGAACATACAAACGATAAATGGTGTGTAAACTAATTCTCCACAAAGAGCTATTACAGGAGAAATCACATCACCCCAGTGAGCACTGCAAAACGGCCAGGCTGTAGTCAATGCTGCGCTAGCGCACGCCGATGCACACGTTCAACAGGAAAGGCGTGAGTATGGATGCCCGTCTCCCAATTCCGGGTTACGAACCACTGCACGTCTCGGAAAACGTTGCATTCGTCCTTGTGCGCCGCCCATCCGTTCGTCTGGCACATCTAAAGTAACAATGAGCCTTATGGCTGGATATCGCGTGTGCATGGCATGGACTCACCTTGGAACAATACCATGCAGTCTTGCATCGTGCACATTTCTTCACGTTCGCATCCGCTCTCCCACAAACCTCACATCTCGCAGCTCTGTCCCTCTCGAAAATCGCTTTGCTCGTCCTGAGCATCGCTTCTAGCGTGTAAGGGAACACCCTTATGTATGCACTTTCTTCCAGCCTGACACCGGGTGGGCTAAACGCAAATATGTGCTGCGTAGCATAAAGTACTGCGATGGTGCTCCCGGGAGTGCACTGTGCTTGGAACGAGGCGCCACGATCGTCGGTGTGGAATGCAACCAGGATTCGGTGTCCTTTTTTGTCCTCCACCTCCAGTGAGAGGCGTACCAGAACATTACTACTGATCACCCGGCCGAGGAAGCACCAGTGCTTTCGCGGTTTTGTAGACGAGAAGTACGCATCATTTATCTCGTATTCGGCGGGTAAATTGAGGAAGGTGGGGAAGGTAACAGGATTGTTGAGATCGGAGGTGGATAGAGGTACCATGGGTGAGTTGTCCGGCTATATGCGTGGTAGAGATTCTGGAATTAATCAGTTCCACCTCCACTATTTATAAGTATCGGATTGGATTTCGTAATGCCTGACGCATGGAATGTTCCATGCTAACTGGCGCCTAGTTCCTCGGCGAAAATGTCAAGACGAGAATTGCTGTACTATTTCATGCAACAATTTCACATTAGCGCATTGACTCAATATCGCAACCGCCATGACCGTACATGCCGTGATTGCGTTTCAGGTCCCTGAAGGACTGTATCAAGCCACCTAGGAAGAGATGTGTCAGAGCCCTCATTGGGAGGATCTTGATGACGAAGCCCCACTTCAATATCTGGTGTTGGACACGAATGGAATGGTCCTTGCGGACCCTGCATTACATTCTGGCGCAGATCGATCGATTTGACTCCGTTATCGGCCGGTCTCGTTTCCGCGGTAACTGTACACGCCCCGGTGAAGTATTGGGCGCCCAGGTACTATGTAGTCTGTTGAGCGGCGGAAATCAATGGTGACGTTGTTTCCTTACTACGTTCAGGCGGATCCATACGCGCTTGAGCGGAGAACGAGGAATTTCCGCTCTGCATGCAGTATACGCCGTCCTTCATGAGAAACGAAAAGGTCAGTCACTTGGACCGAAGCCGCCTTCCATTGCTACCGAACTGCGGCCGATAGATGATAGTTGCGCTGAGGACGGAGATCCTTTGCTAAAAATAAATCGTTGGAGCGTCTATCATGGAAGCACAGAGCCCTCGCAGTCACCGTGCCGTCGTGGCGTTCACCGACGCGCAACATTGACACCCATTATGTATGGTACGACCCGCATTTAAACGCGTGTTCAATGGGTGTACTATGTACTTTATGGTTCATTTGATGATCTGATGTGGCGTACCAAGGATGAGCAATTCGGCATTCTGATTGCGCTATGACTCACCGATTCTAGACCGTAATGTGGGGGACGGTTCGGGTCATGAACGGGGCAAAACTAAATCGGTGCGGTCTACTTGGGAAGGCGGCAAAACCTGCTATAACGTGTATTGGTGTCGCCTTACTTACTATAATTGTGAGGCTGTGGACGGGGGTGACCCATCCCAAGTCAACATCATGAGGACAGCCGTAATATCATAGCTGAGAGGCCCGACCTTGGTCACATCAAGACGGGTTCAGAGATGGTGACCGATCAGCGGTACTTACTAGAAAGCGTTATATTGCCTAGCTACAGCCCTGGTGATACACGTGTGAAGCTGGATTTCGCAAGTCAAAATGAGACGCAATAAATTGGCACAGTGCAATGGTCACTGACCACTGGTGGTGTAAGACCGTCAATGGTATGGAGAAGGCATGAGTGGTCGCATAATCTTGCAACAGGTATCTTTAACTTGCTCAATCGACTCCATTCCACTTGGAGCTCCGTCTGGTGCGATTGTCGTGTCCAAAATAGAGAAAGTTGAATGACTGCCAGCGCTGGTCGGTCGGTGGGAGTTGCTCAGCCGTATCATTCCCGATCGGTCCTGGACCCTGGTTACCCTCCGAGTCTGCGCGACACAATTCATCAACAACCTTTACACACGCAAGGATCTCGCCGACATCAGGCAAAAAGTAGAAATAGTTCGCAAACAAGATAAAAGAATCTCTACTGACGTGGGCGGTTGGCAGTTGTTTCAAGTGCCTTGGTTCACCAGAGTCTTCTTCGGGGTGAGTTCCAAACTCTGCCTTGACCCTGCGGCTTGGCCAAGATATCAGGGATTTCAGATACCTCTTGGCTACGCGCGAATATGTTGCGACATCTTCTTGCACGGGCCGTTTTGCTCCAGAGAAACGCTTCTGGAAACGACTCCGACGAGCTGGGTGGGGAAGAGTTCAAGCTCCCCAGGACGGCTTCTTTGGTCATCGTCATCGCCTACAACATAATACTGCAGGTACGCCGTTATGCCACCACCGCACTGCTGGTTAGCGTAACATTTGTCCTGCGGAAGCTCTCCTTCTTCGTCGTCATCTCTTCCTCAGGCAAATATGTAGAACATCTGGGCGGGAATGCAACCTTCTCTGGCATCGCCATCGGTATACCCACTTTGATTAGTGGTATAGCGCTCTTTCCAATGACGAGATACGACAAAGGTAGACCAGGCTCATCTTGACTTCATAACCGAAATTCACTGTTGATTTCACGTGTACTAGGACGATACGCCACGGCATTACATATAGGATGCTTCACAGGCCTTCTGGGGCAGGTCGCATATGCAATCGCATATCGTGCTAATTTCCTGTATTTGATCCTCGTCGGGCGATGTATGAGCGGCATCTCATTTTCGGGTTTCATGTACTGTAAACGATACTGCACCGATCCTTCAATCGTTGGAATCCGCCGTCGGACGACACTTTCCAGCTGGCTAGTGATTGGACAAGCCGTAGGAATGACACTCGGTCCGTTCCTCGGTGGTGTGTTGTACAAGGTCGGATTCCAAAGCGCAATATTCAATGGATACACCAGTCCTGGTTGGGTTATGGCCTCCTGCCACGGGGTCTTCTGGTTGATCGTGGCCAGATATTTCGAGGATGTACACACGACGGAAATGAACACGGAGCTTTACGAGATACCAGTCCCTGCCTCTTCCATCGAAGAAGGGAATCGAATTACAGAGTCTACATTGCTTCCACCCTCTGTTACTCCCCGCTCCCCATCACAACCAGAAGAATCGTTTGCCGCCCAATTATCACATATCACACGCCCACAATGGGGCGTCATCATATGCATGTGTTGGTTTTCTATGGTGTGCTTCTTCGTCCTCGGGTCCTGGGAGGCAAACCTTCCCGTCTTTGGTGCTGCAACCCCCACCCTCAACTGGTCTCCCTTTACCGCAGGGAACTTCATAGCGCTAACCGGAATCACAACATTCCCATTCTTCCTTGCGAATATGCTGTTCGCACATCGTATCCAAGATCGACAATTACTTGCATTAGGGTCCGGCTTGGGTCTGTGTGGGCTTTTGGTGTTCATTTCGCTTCAGGTCGCTAGCAAAGTCGTCTATGGTTCGCTATTTGCATGCTGGTGGTTAATCGCTCTTGGTTTCAATGTCGCCACGACTGTGACACTCAGTCTCCTGAGTAAGCAGCTCCCTCCTGAATGGACTAGGAGTGCGTCCATGGCAATTCAATACTCCATTTACACTGGCCGGCTGACTGGTGCTATCTGGGGTGGGTCGGGTGTTGCTGTTGGAATGGTTAATTTCGTCGGGCTCGAAATAGGACTCGTCGGCTTTGGGGGGGTTCTGTTCACGACGCTTTGGAAAAATCTCAAGGCAAAAACTGGTTAGATGCGCCAACTTTGCACAGATCGATGTTGTATTGTCCTCCCTCCATTCCACATGACTTCTGGCACTCTATCCTTGGTTCTTTCGGTCATCTAACTTTTTTCCATCACGTTATACTTGCTATCGCCCTTGCTTAGAAGTTGGGCCAGTAAAGCGGAGATCAATGAACATGAGCTAAACCACATGAGGATAGCTTGAGTTTATTCCAAGGACACGCACACATGTAAAGTCCAAAAGTTTGGTACAGTAGAGGTCATGAAAAGCGATCCGGCCCCGGCATCTATCACAGCAAGTCGAATTTAACTTTCCACAGCTGGTTATTCTCGGTAGCATAAACAGAACATGTCCGGCGTCTACGTGTACAATTTTAGCGCCATTAACATAATACCGTAGATGCGCTGGAAAACGTGTCATCTATATTCGCATCAATTTTCTGAATGGAATAGGCATCGCGTAGCGCCTTCTCGAAACAGGGTCCTTGTCGTACATGAGTCACGGTGTAGGTATTGTAGCATGGCAGATAGTTTGGCGCTGGGACAAACTTGGTTATAGTGTCCAGCACGTATCCATCAGCACGGCGGCGTTTGATAGACGCTCGAACGTGTGAGAAGGCTCGAGGAACAGAAACCGTGAAAAGGCACCGATGTAAGGTGGAAAGCGGAACGTGTTTCGCATACAATTGATCATCAAGAGAGGACCCTTAATGAGTGAAATCAGGTGCGAATCCGTGGCAAACGAGCTGTGACAAAGAGACACCTGCGCTAACTTCATGGTGTTGATATGAGCGCATCAGCAATGATCAACCTCCCGGGTTGACCATGGCGTGGAACGTGCCTCTGGATCCGGGGTAAGGGGCATTGTTGGCGAGCGTTAATCTGCATGAGAGAGCAACCTACTTAGTGGGAAGGAAAGAGATCGTCGTACTCACGCACAAACAGTCATGGGCGTCTAGTACGGGTCGGTACTCAATTAAGCACCCATGAGAGAACAATTGAGCATCTTTCGCTTCGAGTCGGTGGCGAGTTCGTGAGGCGTTGGACCCCTTGACACGGTGGGGCGGTGCTTGGCTTGATACGCCTCATTCCAAATGCCAGTGAGCGCTTCAGACTACCGAACGCCACATCAATGGGGTTCATGCCAACCTGCGGGACGATGCTGTGGGGACGTTATTTTCATCATGATTCAGGTGTGGTAGACGCAGGGCACTATATGAAAAAGGTCCTGTGTGGTGAAATTAATAGCTTAGTGATATTAATGTTGCTGCACACACCTTGTAACAGCGGAGCGCCCACTGACTCAACATGGCGGCCGCGAGAGTCAAGTCAGTCATCCAGTGCAAGGTGGGAAACTACCCGGTGGCCGACAACTCTTCCCTTTATCGCAGACATGAGGGAGATCATCCACATTCAGGCCGGTTCACTCTCAAACTACACTGGAACACACTTCTGGAATACGCAGGAGAACTACTTTGTCTACGATGAGGACGACATCTCTATGGCTGATCATAACATCTCATTTTCGGAGGGGCGTGACGAACACGTACGTCTGGCGTACTTGAGGCAACCCGTCCTAGTCGTGTATCACCTACATTTCATTCGCAGAATCAACCCACCCTGTGTCCAAGGCTCCTTGCTTTCGATCAGAAATGTGCGGGTGTTTCTCGCGAGAGTCATCCTGGCATGAGCTTATGCACCATGGCTTCGCAAAGCAAATTTTGGCACACTTGCAAGGGACTCGCATCAGGAAGAGGCTCTGGCATGGCCGACGACTTGGTGAGTTCGTCAATTCCCGTGGGAGTTGGTTCGTTCTTCCTGTCGTGATAGGCATGGGGGGTTAGTTTGCCAGGAGCAAGAGCGAATACCCCGGAGCGAATACCATAGCCATCTTGATCTTGAAGATGTCAGTGAACAGGCAGAACCAATCGCACGAATCAGATATTGGTCCGATTTTAGCCGCGTCTTCTTTGATCCCAAATCGATCCAGGCGGTTCCGGATACACCAGAACTTACTGAAGGCGACTGGAATGCCAGCTCCGCGGCTTTTTCGCGGTATGACGATGTACGCATACTGCTTCACTTCTTTTCATCGGGCTAGAGGTTAGCCAGAATGTAGAACTAATGGACGGGTCCCTCCGCCTCCTGGCAGAGGATTGCAATAATCTCCAGGTGAAGAGGACCAAAGTCATCTGGGAACAAGGACTGAATGACCGAATTCATTGTACAGGGGGTACAAATGATCCAAGACGTATCAACTTTCGGTGGTTTTTCAAATTCTTTGTTATGTGCCTTCCGCGAGGAACATCCTAAAGCCACGATAATGACATTTGCTTGTCTTTCAAGCATGAGCCCGCTTCATGCAAATATCGGGGATGTGAGCTATCTTACCCAACTGATGCATACACCTGTCTAATTCCTCTGGACAAAAGTCCTCACAGGTAATGCGAGTTCTCAACGACACCCTTTCATTACGAAGCGTCGCCGAGTTTTGCGATCTGACAATTCCGATTTTACCCCCGCCTCGTTGGGAAAAGAATAGTTGGTTTGCGGGACATAATATTGATGTTCGTTCCCGCTAGTCTGTTATTCCGAGACTAAACAGCAGCAGAAGACATCCCTCTACCAATCTTCCGCAATTCTATCAGCTCACATCGAGACTGCAACCCTTCCGCTGAGGTATTGTTTACACATATCTCCGCAGCTATCGGTTAAGCTTCTCTGAGTAGGTTAAAGGGTGGTTTAGACGACCTCCAGACAACAGTCGCCCATTTGAATTGGAGAAAGTCAACACCGTTTGCGGTACTTGGCGGTACGCTGTGCCCACAGGGTTTGTCTACCGAAAATCTCCAGGACATTGCAAGTTTATCAATCCACTCCAACGTAAGTCATGAGGATGTGGTATGTTCTCAACTCTCGAGCTCATCCCAGGGCCGGCCATTTTTTGCACGACGAGATGTATCTCGTGGATTATCTGAGAATGAGGAAACTGCTTATGATGCATGGGCTCAAGCACATGGACTAAAGGAACCTTTTTTGAAGTGGTGCGCAATTTCCTTGCGCATTTAACGTAGTGTGACCCAGTATTACGCTGAACAGGCACCATTTACCGAGCTGTCCAATCCCCACTTCTTTCCCTCCGATCTTTCCAGATGCTCGACCTAAGGCACTCAAGATGATATCATCATTATCCACATCTCCGTCCACAGGAGGTCAGCTATTTGATTATGCCCAATTCTTGGAGAGGGCAGCGAAGCGACGCGACAGCGCACTCTTAACGATGGGGATAGAGGGGGACGAGGTGAGGGAGTTGGTCAGCGCCTTGTGGGATATTGTGGACGAGTATGGTGACAACGAAGGTGGCGGCGGCGATGTGGGTGAGGGTATGGATGACGAGTGACCATCAGCCTGAAATCAAGTGGCTTGGCAATGTGGAAGCTGCGTTGATACAATAAGGCTACTTTGCAGTGATGGAGATGAAATGCGGAGATCATTCTGGTGGAGACTCCGGGCAGTGCCCACTCCGACGAGTCAGTGTGGTATGCACGTGTCAGTTGGTGTGCGGACGAACTTGATTCTACCTAGGGATGTTCACACTCAGAGTCCCCCGCCGTCAATCAAGTTTTACTTTCCCTCGAATACCGGCGATCGAGCCGAGTCCACAACTTGAAGGTAACCGTATTCATTCCTTTACTCGGGTTGATTTTGCGAGCCCTAGCCACCTTCATTTCTTCCTGACTCGGAGGAGCCTCCAATGCTGGTATGGTCGGTGACAGACATGAATCTTGGAGAAGCCCAGCTCTCCTTTGGTTTCCTTCTATGCGCAGCGCAAATGCTAGTGGAACAACTGATGGTTTTGATGGTCGACGCTCGATCACCGTAACTCAGCAGCTCTTTCACGCCATGGCCCTACTGGTTCACGAAAGCGATCTCAAAAGGTGTCTTAGAGCACGACCATGACTACCAACCAAACTGACATTGAAAGGGCCATCACACGAATTTTACAACATATCCTCCAAGTCTATCCTCTCCATGATCTCTTACACATGCATGACGTGAACGACAAAAGAAGTTAAATCGGAAGCCAGGCGGCCCAGGCCATGGCAATGGAAACAATAGAACAAATACATTTTCCGTGTTTCTGTGTGCCCACTGCTAAAGCTTCATCTATCGACTGTCAGTTTGAAGCTTTTGTTACAATCTGTGCATACGTACTGCAGAATGATCGTCATAACATGCGCCACACAAACGTGAGTGCTTGGAAACATGAGATATATCTGTACAGATGATGATGGATTTCTGCCGAACTTCACGAGGCTGGTGTGAACGTTCAGCGTGCTCCAGGTGGCTGATGTGCTGCTTGTCGTCGTTACAATATCCAATGTTGGACTCTGCCTCGGGCTTTGACTCGAAATATGCTGCAGCTGAAATAAAAAGGTAGAAAACAATAGTGCTTCAGTCATATGCATATGCTGCGAACATACCATTTATAGCATCGTACGCTGGTACAAACTTCTCGCAAACCCGTTCAATCAATTCGTTTTCAACTTCGTGTCCTCCGTACTTCGAGCAGAGACAGTTACTAGTTTATGTCAGTACTTATGATGAATGAAACACCTCACCTCCGCCAGCACACCTATCCATTGGTTGTCATGTGTGATAGCTACATCTACATTGGGGAACTAGAGTAGACGTACATAAGCATAGCGAAAAGTAAGAGCTGCAAACACACCTTGTCTAGAAGATATCTGTTTATCATAACAGCAGGGTGTAATGGCTAAAGAAATTCAGAGGCCTAGTGCAAATTCGAGATCATTGATACATACCACAGAGGAATTGGGAAGTTGATGCAGAGATATCTCTGGGTCAGTTGCTTGACCCTCGGGAGTGTGCCCAGCATTGCTATCTTCAAAGGCAGACTCACATGGTCAGCTCAAGAGGGCATGATAGAGACATGAGATACCTTCATGAACAACCACCATCTCCGATGGTTCTGGGTTCCAAAGGCGAGAAAAAGTAGTCTTTTTCTCAGGTGAAGTGGTCACCTTCACTTTTGCCAACAACATAGCAGCAAGACCACTACGAATGGTTATCGTCATCCCTCGGAGGAATATAGCTTGATTACGTTGGGTCGCATCAAACCCATTACGAGGACCAGCTCTTCCATCGACAGAGTCCGTCGATTCCCATTTGCATCCAGCATTAATGCTTGCCCCAACAAGTGATCCTACTCGGAGGGTAACAGACAATTCTGTGGTGCTTGCTTCCCGCGAGAAAGAAGCGAGACACCAGCTACTTGCTTTATGGTAACCAGTGACAACGAACAACGAGTCGTTGCCTACACGTATGCCAAGATTGGCACACGCAAATTGATACCTACAGATGTGATTAGAGTGCTGGCATGTTAAACTGATAGATAAAATCATGCCATGACCGTGCATTTTCCTTGGCAGCTCTTTCAAGCACCTTGATTCCCCTTAAGTCGCGCTTCTCTGCACCATGTGGAAGCACGAGCATAGCACCTTCATTTTTCAAGCTGTTGAACTGCACAGTAAATCCTGCACCCACGGTCGACGTGCTGAGAAAAAACTTGAGTGCTCAGGAATGTGAGATAAATTGCAATTTTTACGAGTCTTGTGCATCCACCGTGCCGCCTAACTGTATCACTCTGGCACTACAGGTGGACAAAGTTTTCCCTGGTAAATCTTCATCTCGTCTGACTCGTACATCTTCATGATCTGTTTCTTCTCCAACTCGTAGTTTGATTTGTTGGAATGTCCCTGGGCCGCCGTGGACTCGGTTGAACGGATGGTCCGCAGGTAGACATAGGTTGAACAAGAAGTCAAATCCTCCGTCCCCGTCCTCGGAAATATAACCAAGGTCTCCTATTCGAGGTCCGCGTGCTCGATAATCCGGCGGCATGCTCTCGTCCGGTCCGGGTGTGTATAGGGGGAAACCCCGATCAGGGTCCTTGCGCATGAGGAGGCGGGTATATACTTCCCGGGGAGTTTCAGGCTGCCTTGGCATAGCGGTGGTATCAACGTTGGACAGTGCTAGTGAGGATCAGCCTTCCTAAGTGTCCTAGTCTGCTGGTCGGAGGTGGATGGGGATTGTACGAGTCGCGCCCCTATGTCAGGTGCGTGAACCAACAAACATGGCCAAATAATGTGTATCCGCGTCGCTAACTTTCTCGGATATAGACACTTATCGATACATACTCTATCGCGGAACTTGGGTCTTTCGAGGATACATCCCATCTGGAATGGGAGCCCGTTCGCGACTCCGCCGCACCCTTCTACAGGACCGTCACAGAGGACGACAAGGACCCCGCGACGCTTGGTCAGCGGCAGAACCACCTGCAATGGCCCCTCATGTTAAGACTCCTTCATCGTTCTAGCAAATAATGGGTACATTTTACCTTTTACCTAGAGCATGATTCCAAGTGGCCGATCACCATCCAGATCGCTTTTCTTCCCCGAGTCAGACGAGGAGAAAACTTACTGGGCGAGAAGACGCGGGCGAACAACATTAACCAAGAACAGGAGCGATTCGTGTCAAGTGGTGCGAACGTGGTCGTGCACAAGCGGGACATGGACGACGTCGCTGGATTCTGTCACTTTACCCGCCATCGAAGTTCGGTGAGTGTTTTTCTGAGTCTGTAATTTTTGCCGAACGAGCTCCATTGCTCTGTTGCCACAGTTAATCTGTCTCGACACAGGAAGCACGGCGGGTGGCATTCAGCACGCTCAGACAACGCGTATTCATGGAAGCAGAACGTACTATGCATACTTGGTGTCACGCTGGAACTCGTCAACGAGATCGTCGACTCTGTGGAGCAGGTCGAAGACGATCAACAGTGAAACAAAAGGAGAGCAAAGGCGTCGTTACATCAGAAGTATTTTTCTCCTTTCACTTTCTTCCCCTGCTCACTGTCCACACATCACATTGGATCTTAATCTACGAGCGAGTGAGCACAAAGCGGTATTATAACAGCGCCAGGGGTGCCCGTCTCGATATATATTCGTGACTTGAGAAGGAGGGCACGCCATCAACCGTCTGGATTGACTCTGTATTTCTTCTTGGTCGATGAAGGACCCCTCTTCTTTGCTCGTGTGACCTTGATCGGTTCTGGCGTGCTCACCCGAGTATCTTCGTCGGGTACGGCGTACTGCTGGAACGACGGCAACGTTGGGTGGTGTCGATGTACGATCAAACAAATCTGGCGTTGGATGTCGGCAGGTCGCGCAGACTCTTCACGAGGGGGCTCTGAAACGACGCCTTCGGGCATCTCGCCTTCCTTCTCCAGGACGAAATTGGGTGGGGCTGATCGGGAGGTATCATTGCGAAGCGCAAACAAACGCGGTTCCTCTAGTAAACATGCGCATCAGCAATGCAAGTTATCCACGTCTCGCTGTCAGACATCACCTTTGGGCAGCGGTGGCGGTAGATCGTCCAGCCGCACCACTGGTATTGAGTCGATGTCGTCGACAACCGTCCTCGTTGGCTGTCCGTCCGTGATATAATACGGGTCTTCCCTCATCCTCTCTAATCGTTCCGCTTTGAGCTGAAAAATATAGCGTCAGATACGACACGCGCGCATGAACAAGGATCATCCAGCACACTGACCCGTTCCCGCTCTGCGCACTCCTCCGCTGTCTCTTCTGGTTCCTTGGGTACAAGCAAGGACACTACATTTCGACTTGCACGAGTCCGAAAGGAGTTGTGTGATTCGCTGGGACTCGTGTAACAGAGCTAGCACGACGATACCGCAGACTGGGACAGAGGGAAGGAGGCGATGAGGGGCAAGGTGTGCATTGGAGGAGGTCAGTGGCCAAAAGGGAGATTAGAACGATGCGGTGTGGTCTGGCCTGGAGGTGTTATAACCGTTGAGTATGTCTGGACGTGAGGGGAGAGCATCGAGCTGCTCGGCACTAAGGCGTGAGCGCTCTGCAAACCAAAGATTGAGGGGAAATGAGAGCCGAGGCTATTCGTGGCGCGAGAAAAGAGGAGCACCTCGGAGCAGGGATGGTGCTATTTCGAGGGTAGTGTGGCAATCTCGGCTTTGCCAGTGGGAAGGGTATACATAGTGATCTCGTTCACGGACGCGAAGAGCGAGAAATGCGTATGGATGCACGACTGGCATTATGATTGCCAGTGCGTTGCGGACCGACCACCTTCGTCCGAGTCATCAATCGGACACGATGCCCCGGAGACAGTTCCTAGCTGTAAGATGTTCATGAGCGGAACAAAACAGGCAAATGCTACGTTCTAACACTGTATACTTACTACATCTCAGAATATTTCGATCACATCTTAGCATGGGGCGATAAGTGAGCAAGTACTTATCGCTTATGTACCATGGGGTTGGTCAGTCACGGACAAGTCATGTTGGGAATGTAACTTTGACCAAAGTTTCTGTTACTCCGACGAGAGCTGATGAGTTGATCATTTGCAAGAGCCAAAAATGGCATGCATCTGATGACACAAATTTTACAACATATCCTCTATCTTCTTTATTCCTTACATATGCATGATGTGAACAACATGAGAAGCCAAGTAAATACCAGAGACCAGGCCATGGTGACAGTAAAAACAAATGAACAAACACATCACCTGCCAGTGCATACCTAATAAGCCACTGACCCCCTTTCTTTGTGATATCCATTCTTCTATCTACTGTCAGTTTGAGGCTTTTGTTTCAATATGTACATACATACCAGATAATGCCAGTGGTCAAAGCAGATACCACTGGCACACTAATGTGAACACTTGAAAACATGAGATAAAACTGTACAGATGGTGGACTTCTGCCTGATTGTGTGGGGCTTGTGTGAGGGATGCTGCAGTGAGCTCTCAGCTGACATACTATCAGGGCTGCTGCTTGTGACCACTTACCTGCTTGTTGACCTGTTGCTCATGGTGGTTATAGCTTCCAAACTTGGGCTCTGCCTTTGACTTGAAATAAGCCACAGCTTGAAAACAGAGGTGAATAAAGCTTCAGTTATATGCTGAGAACATACCATCAATAGCATCATATGCTGGTACAAACCTCTTACAAATCTGCTTAATCATTTTTTTAGGTCCTCCACACTTCAGTAGGGACATTTAGTTTAGTATGTCAGTGTTTATAATGAACAGAACACCTACCTCTTCCAGTGCACCCATCCATTGGGCATCATATGTGATAGCTACATCTGCATTGGGGAACTAGAGAGAATGTATGAAGCATAGCAAAAGTAAGTAGAGCTGCAAACATACCTTAGCTAGAAGATACTTGTTTATCATAACAGCAGGATGCAATGGCTAAAGGGATTCAGAAACCTAAATTGGATTTGAGATCAATGAAACATACCACAGGCAAATTGGAATGATGCAAAGATACATCTGGGTCAATTGCTTGACCCTCAGAAGTGTGCCCAGCATTGCAATCTTAAAACATAAATGATCAATTCAAGAGGGAATAATAGAAATGTTAGATACTTTTATTGAGTATTACCATCTCTGATGGTTCTGGGTTCCAAAAGCGAGAAAAGAAATTCTTTCTCTGAGGTGATTTTCCACCTTGCAACATGGCAGTGGGACAGTCACGAAGGGTTATTGTAATTCCTCGGAGGGATGTGGCCTGTTTGCATTGGGTCTCATCAAATTCGTCACGAGGACTGACTCTTCCATCAATGGAGTCAATTGATTGCCATTCATGTCCAGTATTGCCTGTCCCAATGAGTGATCCTGCTCAAAGGATGAAAGACAATTCTACAGTACCTGCCTCCTGCGAAAAGAAGCTAAACACCAACTGCTTGCTTTATGGTAACCAGTGACAACAAACAATGAGTTGTTGTCCACACGTCGGCCAAGATCGGCACATATAAATTGATACCTACAGATGAGATTAGAGTGCTGGCACATTAAACCTGTAGATAAAATCATGCCATGACTGTGCATTTTCCTTGACAGCTCTTTCAAGCTTCATGATCGGCTTGAGGTCACGTTTCTCTGCACCATGTGGAAGCACGAGCATCGCACCTTCATTTTTCGAGCTTTTGAACTGCACAGAAAATCCTGTACCCATGGTTGACGAACTGAGAGAAATAAAACTTGAGTGTTTAGAAATGTGAGATGAATTGCAATTCTTACGAGTTTTGTGTGTCTACCATGCCACCTAACTGTACCACTTTGGTAGGACAGGTGGATACAATTTTTCCTGGTAGGTCTTCTCCTCTGACTCGTACATCTTCATAATCTGTTTCCTCTCCAACTCGCAGTTTGACTTGTTGGAATGTCTCGGGAACACCATAAACTTGGTTGAATGAGTGATCCGCAGGTAGACATATATTGAACAAGAAGTTGAATCTCCCGTCCCTATCAGAAATATAACCAAGGTCTCCTATTCGAGGTCCATGTGCTCGATAATCTGGTGGCAAGCCCTCATCTGGTTCGGGTGTGTATAGGGGGAAACCCCGGTCGGGGTCCCTACGCATGAGGAGGCGAGTATATACTTCTTGGGGAGTTGGCATGACGGAGGGATCTAGTGCCAGTAAGGGCTGATAAAAGTTGGAGGTAGATGTCGGCGGGAGCGTGACACAACAAACTTGGTCAAATCCTTTTCCGATTACATAATATTGCTAACCTAGAATTCGTCAGGCAGACACAGATTGGATGCCGTACATTCTTGTGATCCGACGACTCATCTCATCCAAATTCATGGGACCGAACTGGCGGATCCCGCTGTCGCTTGCCGACGTTAGACTTTTGCTAGGATGAACATGGACCAAGTCGTTGGCGAAACGGTCAAGGAAAGCCTTCCCACCCTCGATGCTCTTCAAGGCCACACCAGCAATCCTGCCGGGGATCTGGTCACTTTGATCGCACAAACGCGTTTGGACAACACCGGGGTGGAGGGACTCGAAGCTCGTGCAGGAGAACTGTTACCAACCATTGCGTCTTGCGGGCTGCAGGGTGACGTCCACGCTGCCCCTCCACCCTCAGGCTCCCATACCATAGGTGATCTGGCACTGTCGCAAAAGTCTTTGGCAGACCCGAGTTCTGCCATTGAAGAGTCCGTCCATGCCGTCGAATTTTCCGCAGGGAATCCTATGGCCTTTATTGGCGATGTAGCTGCAATTCGCGGTACGGAGGACATCAAGGACAAGGCACAAGCGTTGGTACTCACCAGACTCCGCGCCATCGTCTTCTCTTACACTGCAAAGCTTCCCATCGTGGGCTCGTATTTTGCCGACACAAAACATGCCGGTGAACCGAACGGGGATACGCTCGCTACTGAGACAACACCTTTACTGGGTGCCCTTCAGGACCCCAAGGCTTTCGCGACCCAACAAGCTGAGGGACTGTTTCGCCGCCTGTTATCTCCTCTATTGAATCGTCTTCCTGATGTCGACACACTGGATAACGCGGAATCGGACAGTCATGGCCCATTGTTCAAAGTCTTTGTAGAGTGTTACGTTCTGACAAGGGAAGGCGGTGGATGGTTCTTGTGAGCGCAGCTCCATACAGAATTCTTACACCATACACTGAACCATGTCGAAGCTCATACTTACAGGAACACTCACTCGTCATAGCGCCTACAGTATCCTTGGGACATTTGTCGACCACGGATCTTGCTGCAAGCAGTATTGGCACAGCAGTAGCAAGCATGACAGGATATAGCATTATCCAGGGCTTCATCAGGTCTGTCGTGAATGGGCTATCCTCGACCGTTTCTTAACTATCGTTTTTGTTGCTCGCATACATTCTAATTCCACACTCCAGTTCGTTGGACAAAGTCCTCGCCACCGCTCCAAACCGCCATGCCGCAGGGATAGCTTGTGCGCAAGTAGCGGTTGTCACCGGCATTGTCCTGCTTGTAAGTCCAAATTTCCTTTTTTGATTCTAGCGTGGAGGCCAACTTCACGATTTTCTTCAGCCAATCACCAATCTCTGGGCTGTTCAATCCAGTACCCTCTTCCAGCGACTTGGCCAACCGCCGGAGGTCGCTGGCCCCGCGAGCGAGTTTCTCCGAATCACAGCTGCAGGTCTTCCAGGGTATGCGATTGGCGAGATAGCAAAGTAATTCAGTATACTCTCTCCGAGACCAGTGCTGACCCCTGTAACAGGCGATATCTGACATCTCAAGGTAAAACATCGTATTCAGAAGCGACTTTACTGTGCCAACATTTACTTTTATCGTATGTCAAGGGCTCTCGCATGTGCACACACGCCTCCTTTCGGCCACCGCGCCTCTGAACCTGGTTTTGAATTATCTACTCGGTGAAGTATTTTCTGATGGCTTGCTAGGACGCCTAGACTGAACCGCATTTTACGTCACGTTTCACAGTTGACGGGCCGATACCTGCCCTTCGGTTAGGTTTTACTGGAGCTCCACTGTGCACCGTCCTGAGTCATAATGCTCTTGCCATCATGTTGGTTATCTATATCGCTCAGCGAGTGATACGAGAAGAAGTAGAGTACCTACGAAGACAAAACATTGTTCCCGACGAACCTGCCCGTGCAACTAGGAACCCCAGTCGCCCGACAGGCGGCAACCATTCACAAGTCACCTATTTCACAGGCCTAGGAGCGCTTTTTTTTTCAGGCATATCCGGCGTTGCAAAGAGCGCATCTCAGCTCTGGTCAAAGGATTTCGGAGGAGGTGAGTGCATGATTCCCTATCCCGTTTCTGTTATCTTGGTTTCTGACAACATCACAGTCGTTGCGAGCATGTATGATCTTCACATATGCCTACGGTGAACGTTGCTGAGATATCACTAGACTGGGTCCAAACGCCCTCGCCACACAGGCAGTGTTGCACACGACCGCTACGACGGTGTATCAGGCTCCAAAGGCGGTGGGCAACGCCTCGTCTGAGCGGTAATGAAAACCCCACTCTTGCTCCGCTCATCAACGGCTCAGTTGACCCCCTATCAGCATCAAAAAGTGGATTGCAAGGGGCGACGTACAGCGTGCCAAGATTGCCGCACTTGTTGCGTTTGTCGGTACCTTGGCAGGTGTCATCGTGATCAGGTTTGTCTTGTTCTGTTTTGTTTCATCAAAAAGATTTGGTGGTTCCGACCTTTTTTCCCCATAAGTAATGTCCTCATCGCGTCTGCGACGTCGTGGGGAGCGTTGTTCAACAATGACCCCGGTGAGTACGGCGGTAGATCTACACACCTCGATCACGGGCCACTTACACGTGTGCTTTGGCAGTCATCATCCAGAACGTAGCTACGCTGGTGCCCGTCATGGCGGTCTTTCAGGCTGTTCAGGGCATCGGAACGTGGGTCGACAGTGCCCTTGGGTCTCTCGGAAGGACGGCCGTATTTCCCTCGCTCAACGCTAGGTGACTGATCATCATATTTTGTTGTGCGCGTTCACACAGGGTTCGTTGACATGTTACCATCAGTGCGGATTACTTTCTAGGTTGGTGTCTTTCCTATTGTTTCTTCTCATCATTCGTGAGAGAGGTTAGTAACGGTCTCGTGTGTGTCCTGACAGGTATTCCACTCGGGGTGCATCTCGCTTTGCAGCGACAGTGGGGACTAGCTGGCTTGTGGATTGGGTTGACCGTCAGTCTGGCATATTCTTGCTTGGTGGCTACGATCGTGCTTGTGAGGACCAACTGGAAGAACGCGAGGAAGGAAAATACTCTAAGAAGAGCAGAGGAAGATACTCAACCCGCGCACGAACCCAGAGGCTTTGGTACCTTTGCGTGACTTGTCGCCTTACACGACTCTGAACGTATCTCATGTCTTGCTTCATGTTCATCTTAAAGCCATGGACACGTTATTGCAAATTTTATTCGGCTTGCAGCGTACACATGAAGAGAATGGTGGAAATGAATACAACGACGGGATTACCTTCTGATGGTGAGCAATAAATAACCAAGTGTGTTCTGAGGACGATGCCAAGAAGTGTGCGTCGTGACGTGGATGTATATGTGAATGGAATAAAAAAAAGGAAAGCACGACGTGTGATCAAGCGTTGAAGCAGAGAGCACGGAAACGTCGAGAAGTGCAAAGCTGCAGCTATAAAAGTGCACTCCCGTCTCTACCAGAGGCAACAAGCTGATGCCAGTCTTGACGCCAGCTGTGCATCTGTGCTCTCAGCTTCTTGTTGCCCAGGAAGTCTTCTACCCAAGACAGGAGGGCATCTTCGTCTTCCGGGACGAAGAAGGACGACAGCAACGATAGCACAGTCTCAAAGTTGGCCGAGCCAGACGTGATGTTATCTGCACGGGGTAAGGGCTGGTTGTCACGAATGAATGGAGATGTTACCTCGGTACACCCAAACGATGGCGACGGCAACGGCGACAAAAATGTCTTGGCCGTCTAAAAGAAACGCGTCCCACAATCGTAACTGTGTCTGGAAGGGCACCGAATTGGCGAATAACGTGATATACCACTTGGTGGCATACGATGTTGTTGAGATTGCGTGCTTTTTAAAAGCAGCATAAACATCAGGCATCTTGAGCTGCATGACTCGTTCCTGAATGTAAATATTCTCCAAAAGGCCGGGGAAACCAGGCGAGAAGACACTATGCATGCCATAGGCACCGTGCAAGCGCGTAAGCGCCGCATAAACCTTCTCTGGCGTAAAGTAGCAGAGAAGGGTAGCGGCTATTGGGCCCATGCCCTGGACATAGCCGCACTGTTCACACTGTAGAGACAATGAATGAAGGACATGAAAGAGGGAGCGTTGACTGAGTACATAATATCAGTAAAAAATCGGGGACAACACGGGTGCACTTACCCCTGACCATACCGTGTCCGAAACAAGACATGACCGCTGATCGTCCTGGGGACATCGAGGTCGATTTGTATGTCATAGCTTGATGGCTTCTCTATGTCAGATCGATATCGTTCCCCCAACTTGACTATCTGGTCGTAGCCAGACTTGGAATAATTGTTCGTGAGTACTTCCCAGGCTGCACTTCTCCACCGGTCGGGAATGCCTTTGTAAACTCGTCTGCGCAGCTTGTGTGCCTTGGACGGTTTTGTGCCCCATGATTCAACGTTTCCACCGCGATCGCGAGAGGCAACTACCATCATCCTACCCCACTTGGCTATTCGTTTCGCTTCGTTTGACGGAAATGAAGGGGGCGGTAATGAAGTGACAGGCACGGCCTGACTTGGAGCGGTTTTTGGACCAGCAGTGACGGGGGAGAGGCGCTTGAGTAATGGCGGTGCCGGTAAGCGAACGAGCCGATCATGGGAAACAATGGTGAAGAAACCGTAGCTAAGAATCAAATGAGGAATGGAAGGAGAGGGGTGGAATGTATGATCAACTCACCGGTCGAGGCTGGCAAGAACGTTGACTTCCTCAGCACGAAGATCACGGGATTTGTCTGCGGGACTGCCTAGGGTGGCGTCGGCACGGAGTTGGCTAGCTCTGGTGTGTTGCCTTGCACGGGTACGTTCGACGCCGTCTTCGTACCCGTCGCCTTTCACACCAGTTGTGTCGAGTTGGGCATATGTACTGCGTACATGGAAAGAATCCAAATCCTCCCCTTCTGAAGGCACGAGAGACGTTTTGCTTGAGGGAGGACTCAGCTTTGATTGTTGTCTGGTTGGCGTGGAAGAAGAGGGTGTTTGAGTGGACTGAGGTGGGGCTAAGGAAGAGGACGGTCCGGGTGGTAGGGAGTTCAAGGCAGGGTCGGGCAAGGGGGAGTCAGTTCTTCTGAGACTGGACGAAGGACGACTATGAGGTGGGGTAGGAAGAGAATTGATATGTAGAGGGGGAGAGATGAGCTCCGAGTCTGCTCGTGAAGTACACGAAGTAACGGTGCTCTTGGGGCGGCTCTGGCCGGAGGAAGCGCGTGGTGAACGTGAAGGGAGGTTGAGAGTGTCCCTCGGCACGGGAGATGGTGCATGATGCGAGGAAACGCGGGAGCATTCCAGGTGAGGGGAAGCATCTGAAACGGAAGAAAGATGTACGCGCTCGTGAGGATTTGGAAGCGGCTGGGAACCGGTAGAGATATCTTTATTTGTGGGGTATGGAGTGGAGTGATTAAAGAAATTATTGTTGTAAGCGAAACTGTCTCCAAGAGAGAGGTCAAGTTCTCGAGAGCTGTTCTCAAGGTGGGAGGCAGACCAGCTAGCGCGTTGTTCGTCGTTGCCGTACATGGAGTAGATGGTGAATATTGTAGTTTCGGTGGAGCTGCGTTCAACCTGGTCTGCAGAGGACGGTGGGGGGGAAGAGAAGGAGAGGGAGGGAGGCTCCATAAAAAGGACGAGGACAAAGGAAGAGAAGAGAAGAAGAAGCTTTGAAACAAGAGTCTCACACAACTACAGTCTCTATCTTCAGTTAGTAGGTACATAGCCGTGTGCCATCACTCTAACTACCGACAGATCTCTACACCGCCCAAGTTGCAAGGGCAATCACAGCGCTCTCAAACCTGTAAGGCCCCTGCGATTGGGCTATGACTACTTTGCAACGCTGATATTAGAGTATTAGGGTGGGAAGAGACGACCGCCAGGCATCGCTTGTCCTGAACTACCGAATCGACACCACTCCTTGACGTTGGACGCGCTCGCGGGGCGCAATTAACCCTGTCCATCCACAATGTGGGAACGGACTCTCCAAGACCTTATTAGAGGTCTTAGGGCAAACAAGAACGACCAGGCAAAGTTCATCGCCCAGGCCAATGAAGAAATCAGACGCGAGATTAAGACCAAGGACATGGAGCTCAAGGCTGGCGCAGTCATGAAGCTCACCTATGTGCGTGTGTCCACTTTCTCCCCGTCCCCGTCCCCGTACTTCTCATTCCATCCACTGCAGCTCGATATGTTGGGCTATGACATGGCCTGGGCCTCGTTCCACGTGGTCGAGGTCATGTCCTCTCCGAAGATCCACATAAAGTCGGTTGGTTATCTCGCCGCTGCCCAGTCATTTAACCAGGACACCGATGTCCTCATGCTCACAACCAACCTCCTCAAAAAAGTGTGTGTCCCCTTCTCGTGTCTCCTCGCCCTCCCTCCTTATGATGTTAGGACCTGAGCTCTGCCCCCGTTGACGTCGCCATTACATTAAATGGCGTATCCGACATCATCACACCAGACCTTGCCCGAGATCTTAGCCACGAGCTCATAGCTATGCTTAATCATTCACGCCCCCACATTCGCAAGAGAGCTGTCCTCACACTGTATCGTGTCTGTGAGAAACATCCCGATGTTCTCCGCCAAAGTATTACCCGTTTGCAGGAGAAACTAGATGATCCTGACCCTGGTTAGTTCGCATCCATCACCCATATTCTGTTTTACAAATTCCCCCTTCAGGAGTGGTTTCTGCTGCTGTCAATGTACTATGTGAACTGGCTCGGCGAAATCCTCAGGATTACCTACCATTGGCACCCCAATTATTTCACCTGCTCACCACCTCATCCAATAATTGGATGCTCATCAAGATCGTCAAATTGGTCAGTCTACACCTACCAGTGTCCATATCTTATACTCACCGATTCCTAGTTTGGTGCCCTTTCCCCTCATGAACCACGGTTGGTCAAGAAACTTAAACCTCCAATAACCGATTTGATCACTACCACCTCCGCCATTTCTCTTCTTTACGAGTGTGTCCACACTTGCATAATTGGTAATATGCTCCAGGGATCTTCTGGCCTGCCTCTCGCTCGAACCTGCGTTTCAAAGCTTGCTGCATTCCTTCAAGATGCAGATCAGAATCGTCGGTGTAATAATTAAACATCCCGTGCACTTACTGATCGTCCGACCGAGCAGTCAAGTACATCGCACTCCTTGCAATGGTCAAAATAGTACCTACACATCCGGAATTAGTCGCGGAACATCAGGATACAATTCTTGCTAGCGTCGACGACGAAGACATTAGTATCCGAATGCGAGCTCTTGATCTCGTGACAGCTCTTGTGAGCCGATTTCGCGTCTGCATGTTCCAAACATATCCTCATACAACGCAGGTGACTCGACACAACCTACAATCCATCGTCCAGCAGCTCCTCTCTCATCTTGTTCAACCTGAAGGCCCATCTCTTCCTTCGGCAGTTCAATCACTGTCTCAACACGTCGTTCCTTCCATCCCCCCGAAAGTCCCTTCAGCTCCCTCGCAGTCTCCTGCATACCGTCTCGTCCTCTCGCAGCGTATCATCTCAATGTGCTCTAGTTCGACCTACGATAACGTGGTCGACTTCGAGTGGTATCTCTCCGTCCTCGTCGACCTTGCATATATCTCGAACGTGGACATTGGCGCACACATTCGTGATCAATTGGTGGATGTCGTTGGTCGCGTGAGGGCAGTACGCGCTTACGCTGTCAAGTTGATGGTCAAGGTCCTTTCTGATGAGACATTACTGATGAATGCGGGCGAGCCGGGGAGTTGCTCCGGGGTTCTATGGGCCGCTGCATGGATATGCGGAGAGTTTTGCGAGTGCGTGTTGTGCTTGGTGGTTACACCTCTTCTTCTCTGACTTGGAGACGTCTCCACAGTGAGTTGTTGGCACCGGAGGAGCTTTTGCCTTACCTCTTGCATACAAATGTCGCCTTCCTGGACCCCGAGATTATTGCCGTGTATATCCAAGCTGCAAATAAGATCTTCGGGCGCTGGGCTACTGAAGCTGCTCAACAGTGGACAAATGACCTCTTGGAAAAGGTCAAGAGCGCTGTGGAAACCATGATCGAGCAAATGGAAGAATTTGTCTCCAGCCCACACATTGAAGTACAGGAGCGGGTAAGTTGTACGTCGTTAATCCCTCTCCGAAAGATGAACACTCCATAGGCTGCAAACATTCTCCAACTGTTTACGTTCATCAAGTATGACTTGGCAGCGTATCGACCGAGAGGAGAAAATGACTCGTCGGATGCACTGGCCTCTAGTTTTGATGCCGTCGCTGAGCCGAGTTTCCCGAAAAGCTTGTATCTGATTCGGCCCCTGGTGTCGTCATATGAACTTGGGCCAGTCGCACAGGCTGCCCAGGTGAGCGTACCTATTCCAGAAGGTCTCGATCTCGATGCTTGGATCGTACCGGCGATGCGAGAACTCCATGTCGACGACGCAAGTCCCGAGGTCGAGAAAACGGTGAAGAAGAGTAAGAAAGGAAAAGAGAAGGGAACACCCAACCGGACAAAGGCGAAAGGAGGCAAGAAGAAGCGCAAAGAGGATTCGACCGTGGAGGTGCTTGTACCCAAGGAACCAGAAGAGACAGCGGAGGAGTGCGCAGAGCGGGAACGGGTCAGTGTGCTGGATGATCCTTGTTCGTGCGCGCGTGTCGTATCTGACGCTATATTTTTCAGCTCAAAGCGGAACGATTAGAGAGGATGAGGGAAGACCCGTATTATATCACGGACGGACGGCCAACGAGGACGGTTGTCGACGACATCGACTCAATACCAGTGGTGCGGCTGGACGATCTACCACCACCGCTGCCTAAAGGTGACGTCTGACAGCGAGACGTGGATGACTTGCATTGCTGATGCGCATGTTTACTAGAGGAACCGCGTTTGTTTGCACTTCGCAATGATACCTCCCGATCAGCCCCACCCAATTTCGTCGTGGAGAAGGAAGGCGAGATGCCCGAGGGCGTCGTTTCAGAGCCGCCTCGTGAAGAGTCTGCACCGGCCTTCCGACATCCAGCGCCAGGTTTGTTTGATCGTATATCGACGCCACCCCCAACGTTGCCGTCGTTCCAGCAGTACGACGTACCCGACGAAGATACTCGGGCGAGCACGCCAGAACCGATCAAGGTCACACGAGCAAAGAAGAGGGGTCCTTCATCGACCAAGAAGAAACAGAGAGTCAATCCAGACGGTTGATGGCGCGTCCCCCTTCTCAAGTCGCTGGTTGATGAGAGTGTACACAAATATATAATCGAGACGGGCACGCCTGACGCTGTTATAATACCGCTTTGCGCTCGCTCGTACGTAGATCAAGGTCTGAAATGTGATGTTGTGGACAGTGAGAAAGTGAAGGGAGAAAATACCGCCAAGATATGATATAGTAACGACGCCTTTGTTTCACTGTTGATCTTCTTCGACCCGCTCCACGAAGTCGACGATCTCGTTGACGAGTTCCGGCGGGACACCTGGTATACATAGTACGTTCTGCTTCCATGAACGCGCGTTATCTGGGCGTGCTGAGTCCCACCCGCCGTGTTTCCTGTGTCGAGACACGAGGAAATAACTGTAGGCAAGAGAGCAATGTCGTTCGGCAAAAATTACAGACTCAGAAAAACACTCACCGATGGCGGGTAAAGTGACCGAATCCAGCGTCGTCGCCCATGTCCCGCTTGTGCTCGACGACGACTTGACACGAATCGCTCCTTGTTCTTGGTCGCTTCTTCTTAGTTTTCCCCGAATGTTGTTCGTCCTCGTCTTCTCACCCAGTAAGTAGTATCGTTCTCTTCCTCCTCGTCCGACTCGGGGAAGAAAAGCGGTTTGAATGGTGCTCGGCCCCTTGGACGATCGATTACCCTTGCCTGGCATCCCATCCTGTGCACTGGTACAAGTTCTAGCACCGCTGCACGACGTGCGTACGCCGCGGCAGGCTCATTGGGGAAACATTGTTTGTCCATGTTTGTTATATCTCCTGACACTGGCAGCGACTCATAACAATCCTATCCACCTTTCAACCTCCAACTTTCATCCGCCTAGGAAACTCGATCTCCAGCCTCACTAGCACTGGATTCCTCCATCATGCCAACTCCCCAGGAAGTATATACCCGCCTTCTCATGCACAGGGACCCCTCTCGGGGTTTCCCCCTATACACACCCCAACCAAATGAAGGTTTGCCGCCAGATTATCGAGTACGTGGACCTCGAATAGGAGACCTTGGTTACATTGACAATATGGATGGGGGGTTCAACTTCTTATTCAATCTGTGTTTACCTGCAGACCACCCACTTAACCAAGTTTATGGTGTTCCTGAGACGTTTCAGCAAGTCAAACTATGAGTAGGAGAAGAAAGAGATAATGAAGATGTACAATTCAGACCTAATGAAGACCCACCTGGAATAATCCTGTCTACATGTCCTACCAGGGTGATACAGCTAAGTGGCATGGTGGATGCACAAAACTCGTAAGAATTGTAATTTATCTCACAATCATAATACTCAAGTTTTATTTCTCTCAGTACATCAACTGTGGGTGTGGGATCTACTGTGCAGTTCAACAGCCCGAAAAATGAAGGTGCTATGCTTGTGCTTCCACACGGTACAATTTTATTCATAGGTTTAACATGCTCTAATCTTATCTGTAGGTATCAATTTATATGTGTTAATCTTGGCCAACATCTGGACAACAACTCATTGTATGTTGTCACTGGCTACCATAAAGCAAGCAGTTGGTGTTTAGCTAAATGTCTCTGCTTGAAGTGTGGAGGACATTAAAAAACGATTAAGCTGATTCATAAGAAGTTTGTACCAGCATGTGATGCTATGTTCTCAGCATATAACTGAAACATTATTTTTGTGTCAAAAAAAGAGCCCAAGTTTGGAAGCTGCACCCCTGATACTATGTCAGCTGAGAGCTTGCTGCAGTGTCCCTCACACAAGTCCTGCAAAATTGGGCAGAAATTATCTCATGTTTTCAAGTGGTCACATTAGTGTGCCAGTGGCACCTGCAGTATGTATGTACAGATTCAGTAGATGTGGAAATCACATAGAAAGGGGTCAGTGGCTTAGTGGATACGTTATTCATGTTGTCTGTAAGTGTTGTGAGTCACCACCTAGAAGTAACAAAACTTTGGCCAAGGTCCCAACATGACTTTCCATGACTGACCAACTCAAATCTGTTAGTGGTACTGGTACACAAGTGATAGTACTTGCTCAGTGCAGTGCCTTATACTCTGAAATATGCACATGACTATACCCTCACCATCGCCTCTATGTCATTGACAAGTCTGACCTCCGACGCAGTGGGCAGGGTAACAAGCTTGCTGTCCTGGGGGGGCGACCTTCTGCTCGGCAGGGCCAGTGCAGCTCTCGTTCAGCTTGGAGACAATGAAGTCGTCGGGTTGTCTTCCGGCGTGATCTCGACTTGGTCGATTTTGCAGATGACAAGGGACGGGCGCCAGATCCAACATCGATTTTCTGTCCTCTTCTCATTCATCCACAATCTAGCAAGTCCCAAGGCCGCATCTCTGACGGCCAAAGGGTGCCCAGGCTACTGTCGTTCTTGGGGGTTGCAGAAAGAGTGCGATCTGGAAGGAGGTCACATACGGATATAGGTGGAGCGTCGGCGTCATGTTCCATGTGGGTCGTCCATCCTCTGGAAACGTCCTGCGCTGATGCGTTCCCAGTCCTCAATTTATGTCCATTTGGGGTGCTCTACCCGTGGTGGACATCGTGGTCTAGGTACGTGGGAGCACCTGTGGTCCTACCGCTTCCCTGGTCTCGTCGAATGTATTGGAGCGAGTTATTTGCTCGTGTCCCAGGCCCGCCGGGCCAGACGACGGTTTTAGACGGTGAGCCGTCTAATCGGCGGTGTACCGGTGTGATACATGGCGTTGGGATGTAGGTTACTGGTTTACAATGGATGTCATGTACTCGAACCGCCTCAGTTGAGTTGCCTGAAGCGATCGGGATAGGGATGCGGATAATATGAGAGAGGAAGAGTCACCTGAAGTATGGAGACGGTTGGGTATGTTGAGGTTATTTGTAGTATCGTGGTGAACTTCACCCCTACTCCCCTCCGACTTGCTCCCTGCGGCTACCGCGCCACGGTGGCCGTTCCTCCAATCGCCGAGTGGATTTTTGAGGGCCGGGTAGTGTTATGTGGGCTGTGCGATGGCGAGACCAGTGATATCGGCTGGGTGGATTCGTCAAGCGAACATTTGTTCGCTCGTGGATTCAAGCATGATGGGGATGCTCAGAGCAGTGAGCATCTGATAACACTCCCTTTGCCAATGACGTTTCCCATCTGTATCGTCTACCGTCCAGCGCAGTGTCACGGAAACTTGCACAAGTGAGGGTAGTGCTTACAGTACATACTCACTGCGAGTGAGGCAAGAGAGGCATTCACGGATATGAAAGTAGACACTCGGGGCCGCTTTGATTGTTGAATTCGCGGAAATGGTTGGTATGAATGGAGTACTGGCATGGTGATCGGGGTCCGACGGGTTCAAGTTGTCAAGGCGAGTCTGCCTCGCGCCTTTGCAAGTGTGACTTGATGCAACCCTTCGCGGCAATATCCCTCCTTTTCGCAGTGCTGGTCGCCGCGCACGGTGACCACGACAATAATGGCGAGAACGCGAAGCTCGCTGGCGCCGACTACGCCATCCGTCATGTACGTCCTCATTCCGGTTTCGGACCCGCGCTTCCTTCTGACGTCGTCATCTCCCCGCCCAGATGGCTTCTGAACACCACATGTGTGTATCCCATCTCCATTTTTTCTTTTCTGAATGGTGCTCAAAGTACATGTCTGGACTCGTAGTGATTCGTTCGACCTCGACAGCTTCTTCCAGTTGCACGACCTGAACCAGTGAGACCGTGCACGCGAGCCTGTTTCGTGTATGCGTCCGCTGATGCTTGTTCCGCCCACAGAGATGGGATATGGGACCGCGAAGAAATAGAGGCCATTTACGGTGTTCACCACGTTTATTCTCAAAAGAAATCCAAGGTAAACCCTTGCTCGATCCACCTATCCATCCCTCACACCCTCCAGGACGAGGTTGAACACCACAAAAAGGCAGATCATGTTGTCGATACCATCCTAAAGCTCATGGACAAGAATGGAGACGGACAGGTGACGCCCGAAGAGTTCAAGGCGGCTGGATTCAGCGGCCTTCCTTCCTTTGATGACATTGGTGCCGAGGGGCATCACTATGACGTCGAGAGCGGTGCGTCTTTCTGAAATCGTATCAATGCGCGTCGGAAACGGCTCACGGCGTGGTCCTGTAACAGAGTTCTTCCTCCACCACGAAGGTATGTCTATCCACGCATCGGCGTGCGCAGACCGCGAATTTACGCTTGTCATTTACATCACAGAGGAGTACCATTCAACGGCTGAAACGCAAACAGACGAAGCGTACAACCACCCCGAGGACATTGAGCATTTCGCCCATCATGAAAAGATTGAACTTTTAGAGGCAGAACGCGAGGCCAAGTACCAAGGTATCACCGTCGAGGAGGCCTTGCGTGCACACGACCACGACGCACCTCCAAAAGCAGAGTCGGCACCTAGACCCAAGATAACGAGAGGCGCACCAAAGCAAGATCCTGCCGACAAGTACAAGAATATCGCAAAGGAGAAGGAGAACCAGTCCGAATGGGGTACAGGCGAACAAGGCTACAAGCAGCCCAAGTCGCCAGTCGAGAAGATGAGGTCAGTATTCCTGTCTCGGTGGGACCATCGTGTACTCAGTGCTGTTTCGCAGGAAAAATTTGCCATACAAGGTACGAGAATACAGTCTGGCTGTGCAGGACGTAAGATGGACCGCTAACATGTAGGCACGTATGCAGTACAAATTCCGACGTAGTTGGGGGGACTTTTGATCGTGATACTCACCCGTCGATATTTATTACGCTTGCCCTTTTTATACTCTGAAGTGGTCCACATGTCTATACCCTCACCGTCGCCTCTATGCTTGCATTCTCGGCTAGTCTGTTTTGCGTCCTACGAATTGAATGAAGAATTACATTCCTGGGCAAGAAAACAGAAAAAGAACACAAAAGGAGTAACAAAACTTGTATATCAACCTGGAAGACTATCGATTCATCGGCCATCAAACATATCCTCCAACAACCCTTGTTCTACAGCTTCCCAGTCGATATTTCCCCCACTGGCATACACGCTCTCGTACGTCGAGATGCTCACATGCGAGAAAAATGCTCTCAGGTCGCGCACAGAGTCGATCTGTCGCAGCGCGCTCAACATGGGCCGCCGCATCGCGTGTGACCCTGCGATCGACGGAAAGCTGACGGAAGCAGATGCGGACGGAAACGCGACCTGACCATTCTTTGATCGCGAGCGCTCCTGCAAAAGAGTAGAGTCAATCGATGAGTCAGCGCCGACCAACGTTGCAGAGGAGACTTACCCGAGTGTCCGGGACGGGAAGGCTGCCGACGATTTCTGCGAGTTGGTCAAACATGGCTTCGGGATTCCAATCGTCTGGGCGGAACACGGCGTCCACCGTGTCGGTGACGAACATCCATTGATGCCTAGGATGGCCGTTAACGGATTCACGATGTCTGAACAAAAAGTGAACAAGGCATACATTTGGAACTCGGGGGTCTGGAGAGTAAGGAGTAGATCCAGGCACTTGCTGGCAGAGAGGACAAGAGGGAGATCCTCGGATTCGTCGGCCGGCACGGACACAATGGTTTGTTCGAAAATCCGATACTGTTGGATTTGGTGAATGTCCATTTCAATGCATCAAGTAGACCACTTGCCAGTTCGGTCAAGATAACAGGCCAAAAACTGGTTAGGTTGTGCGGCGAGAGGCGGCAGAGCAACACACGGATGCACAGGAACACCTCGCTCTGTACTATGGGCGAGGGTACGTTGCGCAAAGTGTCAACCAATTTTTCCTGTACGCTAGGTAACTGAATCAAGAAATGATTCTTCTCCCCGACAAACAGGACAAGTGACAGCCGTCGTAAATTGAGAGACCGGACCAGCATCTCGTTCTCCCTGTTGACGAAGATGTTGGTAGATGGCGCAGTAGCAATACGACCTAGAAGGGCTTAGCAACCATGTGCAACCCGTGAAAACATCGAACCCACTTAGCAGCTCGCCAAACGACGTCTTGTCAGAGTCAAACAGGGCTTTGATAATCGGTTTCCACTTGAAAACCACTGCAGAATTGGATTGGAAAAACCGACTATCATACAGAATATCGGAGACCGGCGTGCGCCAAACCTTGAGAGCAGGAGGTAGTTTGGTCAGCTCCACTATAATATCAACTACAGTGCTGTCCAAATCTAATGGGCTGAACATGGGTCAGATGTTGTTGACCGGGCCGGAGAAGACGACTCACCGTGACTTTGCCTTGAGCGCTGGGTTGAGGATGTAATACACGATATGACTGCAGGCGCTTGCCACTCTGTCGTTATCCACGAGGAATTTCCGCAAGTTAGGAACCACAGTGGCCGCAACGAAGTCGATGATCTGTTCAGGTATGAGCGCCCTGTCTCCAATCATTTGCCAACGTGTGCCCTCACCTGGGGCGGTAGTTCGTTTCCCCATGTCGGCTTCGAATTATCTTGCAGAGACACTGCGCTAGAGTTGGCTTTCTCGTTCGTCCTCAAATCTGCAACTAAGGGGTCACCTCAGCAAATGAAATATCTCGTCGCCGAACAATTCTCACCCCCGCGAGGTGCTGGTGATGATCTACCATTTATCATAGACTCCTTCGTCGTACGTCGTATCCAACTCGAAGGCTCTGTAGTCCGGCCGACAAAAGTTACGCATGCGTCGAGAAGCTTTCCAAATGTTTCTTGGAGGTCTTTCTTGATTCGCTTGTCATCCATGGCAGTGGTCTGAGTGACTTTATCACCCAGCACGCAGACACACCTGCGAAGCCTCCGTAAATCGTGCAATCGGTCAACCGGACGTCCTTACCTGAGCGTCAGATAGACTTGCGCGCGGAACTCCCGAATGTTGGAAGTAACATCCTTTGCCAGTTGCATGAACCTCCCCCAAACCTGGAGGGCCAAGGGTCCCTCTAATCGTGATAGATATTGCTCGAGGAACTTGAATAACGTGACATCAGACCTGCAAGCAAGCTCGTCAGTTTTCATACAAACTGGTTCTGCTATACTTACACCTCAGGGTTTACATATCTCCGGCTCCTTTCAGAACCGCCTGATGACCGGGCATTTATGCTCTCACATATCATGTGCACAGCGGAGTGAGCACTTGCAATGAGAACATCGACCAGCTCGAATGCGGCACTTTCCACAGGTCTAGAGTCCCTGGACTGAAGGGTGAGATCGCGGTCCCAGCAACTGATTACACCCTCTAGAACCTCTGAAGGGTAAGCCCTGAAGAGGAATTCCAGAACCCTTTTACAACGGCCTCGCGTTCGATTATAGATCATCGATAGCGAATCGTCTTCGGAACGCTTCGAAGCCGGGCTAGTCCAGATGAAGTTGACCCATATTGCGAACAGAACGCGAACACCGTCATTGAGCGACCGGAAGCCAGGAGAGCGGACCTGCACGACTAAGATGAGAACCAACTATCCAAGCGAGGAAAACTCACTGCAGACTGGTCTTCCGAAGGCGATGTGGTATCGGCAGTAAAAACATTCGAGACATAGCCGAGGATTCCGCTACTTTCTGCAGTCTTCTCTTGTGCTGAAGTGTCGTCGTCCTGATGTGCCACTTCGGAATAGTTGGCCAAACCCAAGATAAGGAGTCGCTCCAGAGTGTTGAGCAGCATGACGAACTCTGCGTCGGTCGCAACACCTGTAATTGCACTCGGGGGACCTGGCTGATTGGCCCGTACCGCATCGTTCAGGAGTGATCGAAGCTGTCGGCCGACACAATCAGCCAAGGGAGGAATCATCACTTGAAGTGCTGGTTGGAATTGTGGAATAGCCATGAGTACGAAGTCAAGCCAATGTTGTTGTACAGGTCGATTGTGAGGCACGGCAATCCCATCCGTCAGCGTGTGTGTTAAAAGGGAGTTTACTGTATACGATTTTTTCCCGGAAGTCTGGGTACCTTCAGAACTACCTTGTTCCTCCGCGTTTGACTGAGCGATGTGAGCGATAGAGACTGAAATTAACGAATGAAGGATCCGGAGGAACTTGTTCTGGATGTCAAGGCGCTTCAGATGAACGAAGAAGTACAATTTTCCAATGATAATGGGCTCTAGTGACTCGAGAGCAAGGTGATCAACCTCTCCACGGGCGACGATGGCTTGCAAGATATCGATGGATGTTGACTGAATCTGAGTGTTCAAAGGTTCCATTATTGGTGCGTTCTGCTCTTTCGGCTCCGACTGTATAAATCTAGGCAATGATGAGAAGGTTTTCAATGATAGTTGGAAGGTATAAGCGCATACCGTGACAAGAGTTCGACCAATATTTCCAAAAAACTGGAGTTTGGGTCAAAGAGTGCTGAATGACTGTTGAGTATACCTAAACATCGAAGCGGGGGTGGATAAATACCAGTTTCCATCCTCTGCACCAGTGGCTGATATTGGATTCGTTTGATTGGAGTGCTTCGGGCAGTTTTTGTAAATCCTTGCCCACCGAATTGGACAATGGAGTGTAGGATCTCTAGGAGGTGGTGGACATAGCGCTGATCGAATTTTTGCTCATAAATGTACCCGCGAATCTCCTTGCCTCTGATCTTTACCACGGCAGGCTTTCGTCGAATCTTGGGATCAAGTAAGTCATAGATAAGTGGCTCTAGTATCCTGTAGGATCTGCATCGGCAACGTCATCCACAGGGATGGGGCTTATATGCGTACCGTATGTAAGACCTGAGGCTACATCTCATCCAAGTTTCGCCGACTCTGCGTAACGTAGGACAATCGTTCTTCAGTGATTCCAGAACAATCATCAACGGAACTTTTAAACGGAATCCGGGCAAAGTATCATCATCTACATACCACCATATTTCAGCGCCTCCTCTTACATTTCAAGGCTAAACTCACCCGTTAATCTCCAAAGAACACCGAACGCTTCAAAAGCGTCGTGAACAACACGAGGTTCTGGAGAACTCATGCTTTGAGCAATGATAGACTCAACGAAACGGTGGGTAGTGGATGATTCCAATGTCCACACCAGACTGACGGCACGAACATGGAAAACTGCCCAGTCTTGATGAAGAAACCGAAAGAGCTGCAAATATGGTCAACATACCCCTAAACGACGAGTAGCAGGATATTACCGACCTTCTTCACCATCCGACTGACTACTAGTTTGTGGTCTGCGACCAAATTTGGGACGAATCTAGACGAGCGCTGAAGTGCCACGAAAATAGAGATGCAACTGTCCACCAAATTAAAATCGATGTTCTGAAAATGAAGCTCAGCCTACAAGTAGAGCAAGCAGGAAAGGTCTGACCTCAACGTCCAGGCTATCTAGAACGTCGCTAACCCAGGTGGGTGGGCTCCAGGAAATCTCGAGCGAAACATCAGGTCCTTTTTCAACAAACTCGATGAGTTTTCCAAGTAATGACAGAACGCGATGATAAGATGTCCTCAGAGATAAGCTGACGTCTCGTTGTCGAACTGCAACTTGCGCACAAATCTGACTGAACGCAAACGAATGCTCGACAACAGAAACCAACGGCGTGATCGAATGGTTACGGGAGACAAGAGTGGGGACATCGAGGCCATAGAAAACCGAGCCAAATGCTAAGAAGCTCGTTGGTTCCTGCGATAGATCTGCTAGTTTTGGACGCTGCTGCAGAGCTTCTGGGGGAAAATGTTGTAATAGTTCATCTTGAAGTATGAAGCACTCTCGCACTACAGGCGAAACAACACGGGATGAGTCCTCCTGGACGTGGACCTAGTCCGAATTCTGTATTAGACGGCGAGGGTGAATCGGTCAAGCTCTCACAAGTAGTTTCTCCATCAAAACGGCGAATATTACAGGTAAGTGTATACATTTCACTTCCTCATCTTGCATGGGGAGAGAACGGAGAAGGAATAACGTGAGACTGATAGCCTAACAATCACTGTATCAGTGGAAAAATGACAATGGACCCCTCTGACATACATCAAGTGGATGTTCGCTGGAATCGATAGCATGTAATATACTTTTGAGTAACTGCTTCCAAAGTATGCTGGGTTCCGTGGCCTCCAGCAAGGTGCTTGCGGTCATAGTGATCTGCACAGCGTAAACCATCAGCAAAAATAGACAATGGACTAGCAAAGTCATACATCTTCTTTCGTCTCTAATTCGGCTGTCATATGCTGGCGAATGGCTTTGAGGGTATCATATATCAAGGATTCAGTAAGCGGTGAGCCAATCTCCCACTTGTCAAGCAGGGAGATGAAGATTTTGAACGGGCGTGACTCGGAGTACTCTCCGGAAGGGGTGAACATCTCATCCTAGTGGGACAAGTCAGAGGTGTCCCAACACAGAGCGGAACTCTCACTTTTAGCGTAGAGCTCAAGAGTTGCAATGCATGCTGCCGAAGGTACGCAGACTGTGCCTCATTCTTCTCATCGGGCCCCAGTAACCATGTGTACAGCCGTCGGTTCAGCGACAAGTCGCGTCTCAGAACGACACCAATGGCTGCCTTCATGAGTATGGCGGCATCTTCAGGCTTTGCCCGTTTAATGGCCGCGCTATCAACACGCATTGTCTGTAGTAACATGTCCAGCGCACTCCTGCGGACCAAAAGGTTATCGTCTTCTAGTGCTGCCGCAAACGCTCTGATCATCAAGCCGACGTCGCGCCCGACAATTACAGTGATGTCTGAAAGGATTGTAGCAACAGAAGAACGCTGTAGTTATCCATTACTCACCTTCGTCGGCGTTTAACCGTGGCAGACGTCGCGACAAAAAGTTGAGTGCTGTACCCCGAGCAGATGGCATTGTGATCATGACGAGCCAAAGATTCTGCATGAAGAACACCGGTGATACTGTCCCAGATAATCGATCCAAAAGACCTAACACCTATTCATGATCCAGTCATATAGTACGTGGGGTTATCAGCGGGGGTCATACCTTGTCAAAAAATTCACCCGTCTCCTCCTCGAGACCTGGAAGTAGAGCGAGTATGAACGACCTCATCACAGGCCGCAGATCATGTTGGAGTGGTAGATAATACGTGTCGTAGATGTTAAGGAGGGCGGGCTGGCCAATGTGTAAGTCAGATCCAGAGTACATGAAGGTAGGAACCTCATCGAACCTTCACTGACGTGGACGCATATTCAAAGAATGGAAATAACCCCGAAGACCAGAGCGGAAGGTCACGTTTCAGGCCCTCGGTCTAGCAGCTCCTCGTCAGGATACAGAGCTGTCCACGTGCTAAGGTACTCACTCCAAGAACGGAAAGGATGTGAACGTATACATCAAGAGCCCGTTGGTGCACCCCAGTCGGTAGGGCGGGGGTCAAGCACTGGGAGAGCCGTTTGGCTACGATAAGCTTGTGCGGGATCTCCTTGAACTGAAGGTAGGACTGGAACGTCTATGCCCAGCAGTCAGCTATCATGGCTGATACATCTGCCTGTATACGCACCTTGAGCAGCTGTTTCAAGAATGCTATACAATCCGCCCACTCATGTACGTTGTCAAATCCGTTCAGGCATTTTTCGACTTGCTGTGTGTATTTTTTGTACTTGGGGTCGGACGAGAACAACTGCTGGGCTGCTGCTGCTTGGATGTTATTCGTACCAGTATCCCGCTTAAGCGACCAGGAGAGGGCTTACCCCGTTCGCCAGTTTTGGTGGATGGCTGAGCGGATCTCGTTGCGTGTGACTTGGCATCAGCTTCCTTTACAGCTGTGGTTCTGGTCGACATTGTGCCTCGAACGAGGCGGATCACACTGAATTTCCAGCGAAGCCACTGAGGAGGACGACAAGCTGTAGCTTGCGTTTGCACGAGTTACTTTGCGACGCTTCCTCGGCTCGAATTGGCATTCGTCACGCGTGACAGCCATGTCACGTCATTACACCCGAGTCGAGTCGAATCTGAACAAGCCATCATCCCGGACCCATCCCATCCCCTTCACGCCGTTCCACCACTCCTTTGCTTCCATCATCGCCCTGTCCTGCGTCTGTAGCCTCTCCACACTCAGCCATGTACCCTCTGCACACCTCATAACCAATGATCTCGTCTTGGGTGAATAATAGGCTGTCCCTGGACATTCGCCAGTTTTGGAAGGCGCAAGTTCGGCGGGTATCGTTTGCAAACCCGCGATCGCCACTGCTCGCCCGTCGGGGAGACCTGCCGCCACCGTGAGACTACGCTGATGACCGATCGCACGCTCCAGTCGGGTGATCACATGGGCAGTCTGAGATGCGAAGTGAATCGCCGAGTCGCGCGCAGTGATGAGAGGGGCATGGACAGTGGTTGACGACACTGCCTCCTGAGGTCTGCTTTGAGCCTACATTGACATGTTAACATCACAGCATGAACACAGTAAACCAAGACCTCACTCTTCCTGAAAGCATGTCACGTAGGACTCTGACCAGAAGCTTTCCACCTGACGCAGCAAGAACCTCCTGCATGTGGAGGAAATGGGCACCTTCGGGTATGTGCTGTTAAGGTACACTGTGGTGTCATCAACTAAGCCGACGGACATGAACCACTCACGATCCGCTCAACAGCCCAGATCTCACCTGCGTCCACTAGCTTGCCTGCCCTCCGACGGACTTCGCCCATCTCAATTACACATACGCCCGTTTCTCGTTCACCAGCCATCAACGCATGCTGGATTGGCGCTGGTCCACGGTATGCCGGAAGCAGACTCGGGTGGACGTTCAACCGTTGGGTATTGGGAAAAAGGCGAAGGATAGACCCAGGGAGGATACGGCCAAACGAGGCCGTAATGAGAAGGTGCGACGCGTTTTGGAAGCCTGGACTGTCAGGGTGCGGTGTAAAAGGAGGTGGAGGCTGTTAAACGAAACCTATTTTGCATGCGTACCCAGTGCACAAAAACAAAAAACGTACAAGCCATTTTCTGAACCCAGCCCTATCCTCCGGTATTGTATGCACTGGCACGTCCAGCGTTTCCCCGACCGTCTTGAGGGGTGCTGCGACCGGTAAGACACAAGAGTGCGAAGCAGTTTGAAAAGCCGAACCTACATATGTCCAATCGCGAACCTCTGCGTCCAGCCCTTACATCAGGGTTCGTGATTATGTGGAAACTGTCCCAGACGTCTGTTTGTGTGGAATGTCAGCTGAATGTTTCCTGCATGTGATATGATGAACAAGAGACAGAAGTCTCGCAATCTCCGTGGTTCAGCACGGCAAAGAGTGCATGACTCTTCGGTCCACCAAAAGGCTGGCATGCATATGTGACGCGTCCACGACGTGTCTGGACTGGTAAAAACTCACCTTTTGCGTTGTAAACCTCCTTGAACACCGCGCACGAGAACAAATCGCGTCCACAAAAGAGGATCGTAAATGGGTCTCTGACGAACGATGGTCCACTCGGAGAGGAATTAGTCGGATGTGCAGCTACGCTGGAGTTGCGTTGATGACTGGTAGAAAATTGGAAAGCCCTCCCTTGCGCTTGTTCAGATGGGCGCCCAGAGTGCGTAATCGTTGGTGTTCTATTGGAGAACTCCCGTCGCGTGCTCAGCTTCGGCCATAGCACACCGCGGAACGAACCAGAGATTCTGAGAAGCCGCTGAGACGGGTACCTGTGTTTGCAGGGAAGGTGCATGTCCAGTTGACCACCTGCTGGGTAGGCCCGAACGCACGTAGTTCAGGTGGATGAAGAATGAAGTAATCAAGAATACAACAACGGCGCATAATCAGACCAATAATCAATGTACAGGTAGAAGTCCACAGAAACGATGAATACAAAAAATATGTCTATGATACCGTAGATATACCACGGGGTTCCGGGACAGCAATCTCAGGCTCGTCACCAGCTTCCGATGCAGGACCAGCTATGATATTGCGCATCTTCGTGGGTGCCTTGGGGGGACGGAGGTCTGGCACTATAGATCCTGAACGAGACGGCGTTGCTGATATCCCCGCAGAGCCACGGACCCCCTTGGACTTGCCACCCTTGCCCAGAGCAGGCGCAGATATAGAGCTAACTGCTTTCGGAACGGCAATCTTGTCCGAGTCTGCGACTTTCGCGGTGGTGGCGGCAGAAGTCGTCGCCAGGGCGGTCGCAAAGTCCGACTCCTTGTCGCCGACCCATGAACGAGTAAACCAACGACCCCCTGCAATGCCTCGGATCTCGCGGTTTGCAATTCTCCACTGGCGAACTTTGCCACCGCTTCGATCTAAAGGTTGCACGGGTGCAAACCCTGTTCCGATTTTTGGGGGGGGCTGGACCGGGAAAGGTTTCGAAGGGAGAGGATACACTGGTAAGGCAAGCGGTGCACTCTCTCCTGGTTGTTCAGGAGCAGGAGGTGGGGGCTGCTCGACCTCCTCGGCCTCG
This sequence comes from Boletus subcaerulescens, assembly GCA_038090555.1. Classification (NCBI taxonomy): domain Eukaryota; kingdom Fungi; phylum Basidiomycota; class Agaricomycetes; order Boletales; family Boletaceae; genus Boletus; species Boletus subcaerulescens. The sequence goes on from JBBPNA010000012.1 coordinate 47,581, forward strand.
GGTTCAGGCGATGCAGCGCGAGAAACAGGGAACGGCGAAGGCGGGGCTGTGATTGTGTGTGCTGGAAACGTTTTGAGCAAGTGGCAACCACAGTCATGACCTTTGCTTACTTTCGCTCATGGCAGTATCCTCTACGGGAGGTACCGTCGGAAGCTTGGCTCCCCTGCGAGCGTGATCAGTAAGACTTGTTTTCCGAAAATCTGACGGCAACATACTTTGGGGGTACTTTGACTTTGGGCTTCGATGCTGCTGCGGTTTTACGCGGCGCAGCTCTTTTCTTGGGTGTTGGTTTCTCGGACAAAGCAGCGGTGCTGACACTCTGCCCCTCCGTGTCTGGAGGTTCCCGAGGTTCTATTAGCAATGGTAGTTTAGTTCCGCGAATGACGACGTAAAGAAACTGACTCACCATCGGGCTTCTTGTCCTCTTTGTCCTGTTTTTCGGTCTTGCGGGGTCGTGACGACTTCTTTGGTGGTGCTTTGCGCTTCGTGCCTGTTGCAACTGGCGCGGAGATGGACGGGGTTGGCTCATCATCGATTAGCTGGTCCTCTTCATCTTCCTCATCGACTTCCTCTTCACTTTGGGGCTGCGGCTGAGTTTGATTCTGTGGTACACTCTTCCGCGCCGCGTCGGGGGGCGACGACTTCCCCTTGCCCTTCTTGTCGCCAACCAACAACTTGACTCTAAACTTTGAACCGCGCGAGGGTGGTGGTGTAGCCTCAGCCTGGGGCAGAGTGGAGATCAGTGGGGCGTCCATGTCAACATCGTCGTCCATCGTCGTCGTCATATTGGTGGTGTTGTTACTAGTGGACTGGGCCTGATTCGTCGCAGGGGTCCTGGAGGGGGTTTGCTAGAAAAGAGGAGACGTTGAATTTGCGCGGCTTGGGACTAAGTGATGAGTGGACTCACAGCCTGTATTTTCAGAAATCCGAGTCCCTAGACTCCACACTCCATATGTGTTGAATGTTCGGTCGTCATTTCGCGAGTATTTTTTTCTCACACACGGGATGGACTGTGCAAGCCTGGCTGCAATTGGCACCTCTGAAAACCCGTCTTGAGAACACACAATTGGAGTGATGCTAGTAGATACGGTCGCAGAACCTGTGCCAAGCTGGCGGGTATATATTACTGATCGTCCGCGCTTACAGTGGTATACATCATATAGTGTTCCAGCTTATCTCTGGAACAGTTTCTTGCTTGATCGTCCCTCCTGAAACGTCCCTGCCGTTCCCCATAGGCTCAACAATGTCTGTGCAAGGGTTCGAGGAGACTGGCAATGGTCCAGTTTCCGGTATCTGCTGCTTAGTCAGCAAGGAAACACCGAGTTGCTCCGCCACCTCTAACTTGACCGAAACTCGAGTGACCAAGTCCCGCCAGTAAATCACAGGTAGGTTGTTCAGACAAGTCCTAGCTGTAAGGAGGTGCTGATTTCCAAGTAGCCGTTCAGTGCTGTACCTGTCTCTCTTTCTTTCCAAGTTCTTCGTTAGACCGGTTCCGAGCTTGTCATGTCGTCGACTTTGAACGTATGTATACAGCCCCGAGTACCTATAATATCTCGGTTCCACGCATAATAACTTGCTATAGGTTGCTCGTTATACAGCCCTGGCGTCGGGCATCTTCTATGGCATCTACCACCACCGTTCATTGCAAAAAGCCCATGACCAAGAGAAGGAGCACCACGCAATCCGCCGCCGTGAACAACTGATAGCACAAGCCAAGGATGCATGGCGTCAAAAGAAGGAGAGCTTGAAAAGCGACGGTGGTAAGTCTTACTTTTACTTGTTGACCTTGTGACGTTGTCCTCTCTGCCAAACGGTTGGGAGTCCCCCTTCCTCTCCCCCTTTGTTTTTCACTTCTGACCATACATGCACCACAGTAATTACAGACCCAGAAGATCCCAGGTTTGACTTAGAGAAGCTTTTTGCTAGATGGGAAAAGGAGTATCAATAGATTTTTCACCCCGCCCGTCTCTTCATCAATATATCTTGCTAGAGAACCCACTTTCTAGGTTGAAAGCTGCTGGCATGCTGAGAGTCATTCTCTCTTGGTCACTTTGCGAATGCACTGGATAGGTACTATCAACGGACGAGACATTGGATCGCGAGAACGCGTGTATTTATTCACTTGAGGGTATCTTGACGCGTCGCGTCTCGACCAAAAAAGCCACGACCCATATCTTTGTGCCTGCCTTGTTTCAACACTTCCAACGTTCAAAGTATATCATCGGCATCTGAAGAATATCATTCCCGCAAATGAAACCAACGGTGCAGGACGAGGATATGGAAGACGACCTCGCTGCTGAAGAGGAAAACAAACTGATCAACGAGGTTTGTTTCACTGACATACCTAGTCAGCGCTGAGACCTGAACAGAGTCACTCTCGCAGGAGTACAAAACATGGTCAGCAAGACCATCTCGTCCCATCATGCAAAGAACTTATCCGCACGCCTTTTTTTTCTCCAGGAAGAAAAACGCGCCGTATCTGTATGATCTCGTCATCACACACGCGTTGGACTGGCCAAGCCTGACATGCCAGTGGTTCCCGGACGAAGAATCGTGCGCATTGTCTTGTTCGTGGTCTTTCTCCTTGACGATGCCGTTCTATAGCCCCCCAAACAAGTCCTACACCGTCCACAGATTGCTTCTGGGCACGCACACATCTGGCCAGTCACAGGACTACCTCCAAATCGCCACTGTTCATATACCAAAGCGTGACGGTCCCTTGGCGGACAAACTCGATCGCAGCGACTACGACGACGAGCGTGGCGAACTCGGTGGACACACCATTGCACCCCAACCGCGGATCCAAATCATACAAAAAATCAATCATGCGGGAGAAGTGAACCGGGCGCGTTACATGCCACAGAATCCAGACTTGATCGCTACAAAGGCGATATCTGGAGAGGTATTCATATTTGATCGGACAAAGCATTCGAGCGAGCCAGAGCGGGGAGGGGTGTGTAGACCGGATATCAAGCTCGTTGGGCAGACAAAGGAAGGGTATGTGGATTCACCTCGTGTGCTTACTGGAGGGTTGACGAGTGTAGATTCGGGCTGGCATGGAACCCGGTGAAAGGAGGACATATCCTCGGTGCATCTGAGGATATGACGGTTTGCCTATGGGATGTAAATTCGTACACCAAAGCGCGGAACACTATCGAACCCACCACTATTTACAAAGGCCACACTTCGGTTGTTGGTGTAAGTGGTTCACCGTCGGTCAATCCTGGGCTTAGTGTTCATCGTTTTGCTTTTGTAGGATGTTGACTGGCATCCAACAAGAGAAAATGTGTTCGCAAGTGTCGGCGATGACAAGTTGCTCCTCCTGTGTGTTATTCATCGGTCCTAGAGTTCCGTTCTGGGTATACTGAAGCACGATTTATGTGCTAGGTGGGACACCCGATCTCCAGCAGAGCCAACTACTAAAGTCCAGGCCCACGATCGAGAAATTCTTGCTTGTGCCTTCAACCCCGCCCAAGAGAGCCTCCTTATTACTGGTAGCGCAGACAAGGTACGTCCATGACACCGTTCTGGTAACCACTCGCCTACATCACATATGATGTCCAGACTATTGCCCTCCATGATATTCGTAACACCTCGAAGAGGGTCCACATCTTTGAGTCGCACACTGACGAGGTCTTGCACCTCACATGGTCACCTCACGTTGCATCCGTATTCGCCTCCGCATCGAGTGATAGACGTATCAACATTTGGGACCTTGCACAGGTTGGGGTCGAACAAACACCTGATGACCAGGAAGATGGACCACCAGAGCTCATGTTCATCCACGGAGGTTAGTCATTCAACTCCAATTCCCTGACATCATGCAACCTCACGGCCGTCATGTACTCAGGTCACACTGCACGACCGTCTGATTTCTGCTGGGCACCGGGCGTAGGTGAGCAGTGGACGGCAGCAAGCGCGTCTGAAGACAATATCGTTATGATTTGGCAACCCACGGCGCGAATTTGGGCGGGCGACGAGGTCAAGATTGATGAAAAGGAGCTCGAGGCTGATGCAATGGAAGGCATCGAGGGAGCTGGACCGTCAAACACAGCCACAGCCAGCAAGCTAGTAGCAAGCAGCGGGGCGACGAGTGCGAGGAGCCAGAGCATGAGTATCAGCGCAACAGCGAGCAACTCGGGGGCCGATGTCGAGGAAGAGAGTTAAATATGACAGCATACGTGTCCAATACATAAACAGTGCGGTGAACGACTGACATCCGATGGCCCATACGATACCTAGTGTGGGGGTAGCATAATAAAGTGATATCCTCTGGCATGACTCGGCATTTACAGGAACAGCAATCTGGCCAACTCGAACAGCACTGTAATGTAGGGCACACGTCAGAGTCTCGGTGAGAACGAGAGCGCTCGGAGACTTGCCTCCGCCTACGACCACAAACAAGACAATGCCTAAAGCCCACAAGCTAACTGGGCTTCGTTTTGACAGCTGCTCCTGTCGTGAAGGCTTGGCCGTTTTTTTCCCTGCCTTGACTGCACTAGCAAACTGGGCGTTTTTGTGTCGCAGCTCGAATTGGGTAGGCTGTCACACTGTTCAGAGCGGAGGGCAAGACAGCGAGGACGCAATAAGCTCACCATTTTGAATCAAAAAAGGTGGATGGAATGAGCGACGTGAGCCAAGCAGTATATTTGTATCGAGGTGAGTTCGCACTTCGGACTTTTGGCTATTGACGTGTCCTATGTACATACATGACGCGTGTTTGGCAACAGCCTTGGATCCAAACAACCGCCTGCCTAATCCGTTCAAATCCAGTGACATCGAGAGTATGGCTCACAAAAAGAAAACATCGCTCAAAGCGACGCTCCAGTCCCAACAATCCAGGCTAAGAGCCAAAGAAAAGGCAGAACATGCTGCACACGTCTCCAAGCAGAAAGGAAAGCAACCAAAGAAGGCTGTCAAGGGCAAGGGACTTGTTCGTCCGCCGACTATCCCGTTCAAGCCCACCGACAAAATCCTCCTCGTAGGAGAAGGAAACTTTTCATTCGCTCGGGCGCTCATAGTAGATCCCCCGTCGTGCCTGGAGCATCTTGTACCAGCCAATGTCACGGCGACTTCCTACGACTCACAAGAGGCATGTTTTTCCAAATATCCGGACGCAGAAACGGTCGTGAACACTATCAAGCAATGCGGTGCCGAAGTGTTGTTTGGTATCGATGCGACCAAACTACAGAAACACCCTGTGTTGAAGGGAAGACGTTGGGATCGGATCGTTTGGAATTTTCCTCATGCTGGTATGTGTTTGATCGACCGGTCTGATGAGGACGTCTGATTCTGGTTCGCTTTCGCTTGGCAAGGAAGGGGTATCACTGACCAGGATAGAAACATTCTGTCTAATCAACGTCTTATATTGGACTTTCTCCGCGCTGCACCACACTGCCTAACGCTTGGACCAATACCAGTCGTTCAACCTGCTCGCAGGGGCAAGCAACACAGTGACGATGATGACGAAGAACCTCAGGGAGATGATGTCTCTGGATCTGATATAACGCCGACCTCCACAACTACCAGTAGCGCGAGAGGAACGGTGTTAATCACACTTCGAAATGTTCCTCCATACACTGAATGGTGTGTTTGATGTAGTATACATTTTCACATCTAACCCCTCCGCAGGGATGTTCCCCGGTTAGCAAAGTCTCCCCCCAAACCCACAAGGATCGGCGAAGAGCCCAGCCCTCGGTATAGGCTCTTGCGATCATTTGTATTTCACAGACAGGCGTGGAAAGGCTATGAGCACAGAATGACAAAGGGCGAGAGAGCACATGGCCACGGGAAGCCAGGTGAAGGAGGGGAGGATCGGACTTGGGAGTTTTGTTTGCAAGAACCATGACATCTAGTGATGGAGATAGTATAAATGTAAGGGCGCCGGTCAATACTATGATGGTGGTGCCTCCTCGCTCTGTCCCTCCTCCAATCCCTTCTTGAAGCCCCCCAGTGTCCTTGCCAGTCTGCCTCCACTTGCTTCGCTGAGCACTGCCGCGAGTTGCATTGCAGGTGTGCTGAGCAATCCGACAATTTGCGCTCTCAGGGTGTCAAGTGGTGGTAGTTTTGCGACGTCCCTGACCCCTGCAGCGGCAAACACGCGCCCCTCAATGAGTGCACCCATCACTTTGAGCTCAGGCGACAGAACTGGCTTGACCTTTAGAACCGGCCTGCCAGGAATCCAGCTCGAGTCTTCTTCTCTCCCCTTCCCCTTGTTTGGCTTCGCTTCCACACCTTTTCCATGCTCCTTCTTCGGAGGGACTATACGATCGATGGCACGGATGATGGCATTCAACTGAGGTGGGCTGAGCGAAGGCAGGGCGAGGACAGCAAAGCCGCCTTCGACGAGTTTTGCAATATCTCTTGTATTTTCCGCATCTATGGGGGCAAAGTCGCGTAGAGCGACGCCAAAGATGGACGTCCGCATAACGGTGAGCGTCGGGGGCTCTGCGGGGACGGGAGACGGGGATGGCGAGGCGAGGGAGGGTGCAAATCGCGCACTTGCGAGGTCAATCTCTCGTCTGAGGTCCTGCAGTTTGCGCGCGGTAAAGTCCTTGTGCTGTAGGAATATGAGAGGTGCGTTGGCACTCTGGGCTAGCATGCGGGTGTACTGGTTGTAGAGATGTGTTTTGCGCTCGCCGTAGCGACGCGGGACGGGTTTTCCATCATACTTGATGGAGGTCTCGATGGAGACGGTGTAGGTACGGAGGAAGAGGCGCAGTGCAGAGCCGACTTGGGGACGGGGTGCAAGCAAGAGCATTACTTGGCTTGCAAGGGTTCTTTTCAGTAAGACAATTGTAGGCCACTCACGTGGCTCGTTACGGGACGCGTCACAGTCACACGCACGTTGAGTCACGCGGACTTTGTCTCTTACTTCGAGGTGTATTCGCTCGTATTCGTGTGGGTGGGAAGCGCTGAGCTCAATGTCCGTCTGTTCTCTAGCACAATCGCGTTTATTGACTTGTACAACACCAGGGACGACGACGACGCCTTTCTGTATGGTGAGGTTGGGGCGACGGTGGTGACGACCTCTGGTAAGAACAGCCCAGACTCGAACTCTCGGGGACTCCAACAGAGTCTTCGCCTGCTGTATTTTTGTTCACTCAATATCATCAAATTTGTTGACATATCTGCTGCTGCGTGTGATCATCAGTGTCGCAACCGTGAGTCTTCTTGGGTGGGTGAGCTGCCTGGTCGTTGTTGAAGTCTCTGTTACAGTGTCCCAGTCGAGGCAGTAATGCCGTCCAACGGCATACTCGAGACCTTGGAGGTCAAGGCCGAGGAAGAGCCCCCATTCGGTCCTCCGCTTGTCGAAGATGAACAAGAAAGTGAAGAAGAAAATGGCGAAAATGGCATTGTGGAGGAAGAAGAGAGCGATGAAGACGTATGTGTCGCATGATAGTCTCGATATGCGTGCTCACAGTTCATGGCTAGGATCTCGAAATCATCATGGAGCCAACGTCGCGCTCACTCGATTTCCGGTGAGCATATACTCTTCCTCTTTCGCCCTCCAATTGGATGCTCATTCAGGCATAGACAACAGAATGCCACAGTGCGGCCACAGCAGTCCCGTCCTACAACCCAAACGAGTAAACGTATACCACTTCTTTTGGGTTCTACTTGTATACTCACATTTTTGAAGCTCCACCCTCGCAACTCACCACGGAATACACCCCTCACGAGCGAGGTACCCCGGCAAAACCTGTTCCTCCACCTATTACTTCCGCACCCCATACTGTCCCTTCTTTCACCATAGATAGTCAAGATGAAGGCCCAGATCCATCTACACTCCCCCCTGCTACTGCTCCCCCCTCACAACCTTCAATAAATCCAGATTTACCTGGCATACTCGATGGTCGCTCAATCCTTGAGGTTGATCTCAGCGCCATGGCCGAAAAGCCATGGCGGCGGCCAGGTTCAGATATCAGCGACTGGTTCAACTACGGGTTCGATGAAATCTCTTGGGAGGCGTATTGTTACAGGAGACGGGATCTAGGGGAACTTGCAAACGTACTCAAGACTAACATACTCGTGCGTATCCGACGACTGTAGTCGAGTGTCGTCTACAAACGCTGATTCTGCCATGTAGAACTTTGCTGCCATGCCAGAGGATCAGCTGACAGCGTTACCTCCCGACCTACGTACGATGGTGATGACTGGTGCCAATGCGATGATGAACAGCAGCCCAAGTGCTAACATGATGGGCCCCAGTGTCGGAATGAACCCCATGATGGACATGTCTGGCATGGGAGCGATGAACATGTCGATGGGTATGGGCATGAACGGTGACTTGGGTTTGCAGATGCAGGGTGGAGGCCCAATGATGCAAGAAGGCCCAGGACCCGGCCCTGTAGGGCCTGTCGTAGCGAATGGTACATCCGAACCGGGTGTACAGATGGGCATGCAGGACGGATTTGGAGGTGGCCCAGGTCCCGGCATGATGGGAATGGGGATGAATGCTGACTACGGTATGCAGGTATGGATGAGTCCCTCTTACTTCTAGCTACACATAATGAAATCCGTGGCGTTCACGCGGTCACGCGTTGCTCTTAAGCAGGAGCAAGGACCGATGGGACAAGGGATGTATGGCGGCATGGAAGGCAGCACGACTCCCGTGACGGTGCCAGTGCAAACGCCTGTACAGGTACCCACTCCAACACCTGGACATGTTGGGCGTGGCGCTCCTCCGGTACAATTTCGCGGAAGGGCGATGGCGCAGGGATTACGTGGGCGAGGCGGATTCATTGGTCGCGGAAGAGGGAGATACGATGCTCGTACGTCATTCCTACGCGCGATAGTGGCATCTTTTGATCTCGTCTTCCATACCAGCACCACAAGGGCCGGCTAGACCAGCATCCCCGTTGCCTCCTGGTGTTCCAACAGGACCTCGGAATCAAAATAGATACAAGGACAGAGATGGAAATGCACCTGCGGTTGAGGGTTTGGATTACGGTGGTACTGCCAAGGACGGAAGTACGAGAACGCCGTCACGGGAACCAGAAGATCGTGGACACAGCAGGTGCGTGGTTGATTGCGCCAACGTATGAATGACCGTCTGACGCGCGGATCAGGAAGCGTCGCATTTCACCAAGCTTGGATGATGGTCGTGGATCTAAAAGGCGCTGAGCTATTTTACTACGTATATGACCTTTTTATTGTACAGCACCCTGGTAACATTAACCCCCTTTGTAACTTTCGGTTGAGACTGGGGTTCGGAACGTGAGGTGCCACCAGAGTAGCTAGGTAGACATGTTCACGACCGTGCATTTTGTTGATTGACATCTCTGCACTTCTGTACACGTGTTCGTTCTAGTTGACTACTTTTCATACTTATCGTGTTCGCTTCCCACTTTCCAGCGTTCCGTGTGCATGTCCAACGAGAAATATTTTTTCTAGGATAGTTGTGTTACTCTGATGCGCTCGGTAACCAACATCTCCGAGGAAACGCGTGGGCTCGAGGGTTTGGTAAGGACACACGTTGGCCCATCACCACATCACAAGGGAAACCAGCGACAGCATGAGAAACTTGTTGCCAACTAGCTCGATGGTTCCAATATCGTCCTCAAGAGGCAAGCAAGTGACCATAAACGGTACACGATTACAGTAGCAAATAATAAAACAGGACGGGTTAAACATATGGGAGGTACTTGAGCACCAGATGTCAAGAGTTGTTTGCGGCTTTCGCGCCTGAACGCGCACCACCACCGACGCGCTTTCTGCCTCCCCTCGCAGCGCGCTTGGCATTTTTTTGCTTGGCCCTACACACGTCGCAGAACCACGATCCGTCCGGGACCGACGCGAGGCCAATGCAATTGAGGTGGAACTAGAAGCAGGGCAGCAGTCAGGCGCTGTTCGATAAACGGAAAATTGAGACGCACCCATTCCCGCTCACAGTCGTCGTCGTCACATGCGATCATCTCTCCATAGCTGACGCCGTCGCAGAAACAGTATGTCCGATCGTCGCATTCGCCGTCACCTTCGCCCACTTCTGTAGCCGTGTCTGCCGCCGCACTCGCTAGATGATCATTTGCGGGGCCCATTGGTATAATGGGCGTTATCACGGAAACAGGACCCATCGGCAGCGCGTTACGCGTAACAGGCATGCCTGGTCCCTCCAGCTGTCCGTGCGGCGACGGACCGGACCAATCATTTGCCATTGCGTGGCCATTGGTCATGTCGTAGTTGTGTAGACCGTTGGCACCATTTGAGTATGGCAAAGGAAGTGATGGGTGGCTTGCCGATGGGCCGGGAAAGGCGTCTCTGCGCGCCGTTGCCCCGTTTGGAGGGTCGTCATAGGGCTGAGAAGTAGCCTGGGTTTTTGACCTCTTGTTTGCAGTATTACCACCGCGGCCGGGGTGTGCCGAGGCACGCGAGGTAGCGGCATGTATATGAGAAGCTGATGGTGGGATGTGGGACATGACTGAGAGGACAGACTCTGCTGGCGACGGTGCGCGATCCGGTCTGGGGAGCGGGTATCAAGTAGGGTTTTTAAAAAACCATTCAGACTGGACCTACTTTCTGGAGCGTGCGCCATTGCGGGCCCTGGATGGTGCTGTGTCCCCCAATTTGTTGTCCTTGCGCGGAGACTTGCCGCCAGTAATGTCGATATCGTCGTCTCGAGTGTTTCGCTTGCGTTTTGCGGGGCTGACGTCTGGAGCACTGTTCATAATGGAGCTATAGTTGCCTCTCTTTCGACGCGAGTTTTCGGGGATGGGCATGTATGAGCGGGAGGAGATGTGTGGGTAGGTAGTCCTTCGGTTCAAGACAGAGACGTCAAAGGAAGGAATCTGGCCGAGAAGGAGACGCATGTGGTCTATGTGGCCTTTGAGGTTGTCTGCGGCTTGGCAGGCGACACGAATCTTGTCCTCTCCGCCAAGCTTGAGGCGGGCAGCCTCGTCTGCGATGTTGGCGAGGAGAATAAGACGCTCCTGCTTGGAGGAGGAGCCGTCCTCGATGACTTTTGTGAGACTTCTGATCTTCATGATGATGGAAGCCATGGAGGAGGAGAGGACGGCATCGAGCTCACGGAGGTCGGCAAAGTTGCGGGAGAGGTCGAGGGGGAGAGAGTCGAGGGTGTGGTTGTACTCTGAAAGGAGGGAGAGCGTGTAGACGGTGTTGATGTTGCTGGCCTGAGACGTCGACGCTCGCGAGGGGGCCATGATCATGAAGGGTCAACTCAGAGCTGGTGCGGGATTTGCCGGTCCGGCTAACGAATGTCTTAAGCGCAACAGAATGGATACAAGTGTAAGTTCTATGCAAATAATTGGATACAAGATAGAATGTCGAAAACTCCTCGTGGTGACGATCGTCCAGCATCCTCGCCCACTCCTACGTGACCTTGTCTGGAATCCCTCTCCATCTTTCCTATGCTACAGTGGTTCCATCGTGGTATCATGTGCGCAAGAACTATTTCCTGCAGAGCTTCTTCAGGGGGTTGAAGCTACCCCCGCCGTTGTGGGACTGCGAACCGCTCGACTGCATGCGCATGGCAGAACCCAGGGCAGCGTACATCGCGTGGGAGTCCCGCGGATCCCCGTGTAGAGCAGAGAATGCATGGGGTGCGGAGGGCGCGGTGGGGAAGAAACCGAATGTGGGGGATTGGGGAGCAGCCGCGTAGTTAAAGGAAGACATTATTTATGCGACGCAGTAGACCAGATGATGATGTATTTTTGGTATGGGCTGGTCGTGAATAGGATTGGCGACGAGCGGACAGAGAAGGATGTCGTTGAGAAGTGGTAACGGTTGTTGACCAGACGGGTCTGTAATGTTGACGACGGTAGCGACCATGTTATATAGCGTATCCTGGACGTTCAAGGGAGAGTCGGACAAAAACGCAAGTACAAGGAACCACCCAAATACGGTCACGACCTTGTCTCGGTTTGGACACCACCACACTTTGTCTCGTGTTGGAACAAGGCTACAGACTGGCTAGATCACTCTCCTTGTTGGCCACAACAACGAGGAGATACACGAGGACACTCTACCATACCACAATGCCCAAAGCATCCAAACTTGGCTACTATGCCGTGCGAATAGGTCGAGCGCCAGGAATCTATCTCTCCTGGTATGCACCAAAATGAGCACTCAGGTCGTCGTTGACCACAACTAGGGCCGAGTGTGATGCTCAGGTCAAGGGCTTTACAGGCGCACTCTACAAGAAACTGAGCACAGAGGCCGAAGCAATCGAGTTCATGTCTGCCAAGCCAAGCACAGCGCCAACGTCCACTTCCCGCGATAGCGCACCAGTCGCGTCCACAAGTCGATCCACTGTCGATCCCGAGCCAAAAAACGTATACACAAGACCCGTCGGGGCGATTCCTGAGGATGAAAAAGACTGCGACATAGTATATTGCGATGGCGCTTGTAAGGGTAACGGTCAACCTGGTTCCGTCGCTGGAATTGGTGTGTGGTGGGGCCATGGCGATCCTAGGTATGCTTTCCGTGTTCGAGCCCCAACGTGCTCCAACAGACACCTAGGAATATTTCCGAGCGATGCCCTGGTGGTCAGACGAACAATCGGGCCGAACTCATCGTTAGCGATCATTATCCTAATCCACCTCTCTTAATTGATTCCGCACAATATAGGCAATTGTACGTATACTGGAAACGACTCCGCGTCTCAAGCGCCGACTTCTGATCAAAACTGATTCAAAATACTCCATCCAATGTGATTTATCCCACTCCCTTCTGATCGTACACTCAATGTGTCATGACAGGTGTCACATCGTGGATTTTTAACTGGATGAGGAACGGTTTCCTCGCTGCTGACGGGAAACCGGTCAAGAACCGCGCTCTTATCAGATACCTTGCCGCACTTCTCCATGTGCGTAGGAAGACGTCGCAGACAGTCGAATTCAAACATGTCCGCGGCCATGTCGGAATTGAAGGGAACGAGGCTGCTGATCAATTGGCCAACCTTGGCGCAACTAAGCCAATGGTTCTGGAACGAGATTGGGAAAAGCTGGAGAAACAAGTGCTGCAAAGTCTCAAACCTGTTAAGCCAATGAAAGTCGTGGATGACGACCTCAAGGTGACTAGTGCCACGTAAAATTGTGTTTTGTGGTTAAAGTTGGACCGGTTCAGGCTTATGCAGATGGCCTCTTGAATGACGATGAGCTTGCAGGATTGTCTGATACTAGCTCCAGCAGCGGTGTATTGCCTACACGAGAACCGAGACGACATTCGGAAACTGGGAATCCTGCGGTCCCCAGTCACACATTTGTTTCCCCAGTCTCTCGCGACGATTCGCTGCGATCAGAAAATGCTACTGGATTAGTTGCATCCGGACCAAGCGATGGGATTACCACAACGCGTAGCAGAAGTAAGTTGCCGTCTGGAAGCCCTTCCAGAATAACCGCGGCCCGGGTTGCGGCTCAAGGTCTTCAGCTGACACCTATGGTCGCCATTCGCAAGGAAGAATTGGAGGTAGGTGACTGTCAAAGCATCGCATTAACTAGACAGTTCAGCGGGTCCAAGCAGGTGTTCGCATCATGTCTCCTCAGTGACGAAGAATTGGCAACTCTTGGGAGAGATGGCGTATTTGATTCTGATTTTTGATCGACGAACGATACCTGCATCGTAGCGGCGTATGTGAGCGCCAAGTCCCCGACTCAAAAGTGAAGACAACACGAAATTACGATTGCACGGATGACGAGGCAGTGTATACAGACAAGACTTTTCTCTTCTATGACAAAATATCATCCATTCTTGCCATCCTCTTTTCTCGTCTCACGTTTGCACGTTTGACTGATCTGGGCAGTGGATCACTGACATAGACAAGTTTGTCGCTGATTTCAGAGCCATGTTCATGGCGGAGGATGTGAACAAGTTTATCTTCATGTGAGCGGGTAGAATCATAAATCGAATGGGAAGTAGGCCACCACAATATAACAAATAAAATTGTAACTTGATCAAGGATGTGCTTGATGAGGCCAGAGCGTGTTTTGCGCCGTGATTTCACAGTGAAGACAGGACGATAGGTGTGTGATGTTGTGAATGCACTGTGCAATGGCATCCAACGGAATGTCTCAGAGACAACAACTCAGAGAGCATCGATGAGATGATCAAAGGGAGCACGAGTCCATCCAGGTTCATCGGCGGCATAGACAGGCACTGGTGATCTTCGCAGGGCAGCAGCAACGAGGGGACCATAACGGAGCTCGAAAAAGGCCGAGATGGAACAGAAGATGCGCGCTCGATACCATCGGGTAAAGGCACTCCGCTGAGCTATTCCTGGATAATGTCTACGGTTGATTCGCGGAAAGAAGTGCACTGTCGTGCGAAGTCACCTAGAAGTTGTATGCACAAAAAATTTTTGACGTGTCTTTTCGAATGAGAACACCTGGTAGGGACGAAGTTGATGTGTGTATTCTCTGCTGCCAAAGTCATCCAAGAATTTGATGGGTAACACCAGTGTCATAACAAATGACAAATATATTCCAATGATATGGCATACGAAGCAATGTGATGCATGATTTTCAGGGCATTGTTTCAGCCAAATGCAGAAATCTAGAGGAGAGTCAAAGCATCCAGAGGACAGAAATGTTCATCAACGACACGCGGTACAAGGCAAACGGCCTTTTCGATGAACCTGCGAACACGTCAAAAGACCGAACAGTCGAAAGTTGATACAAAAGTAGTGACTGACATGGAGCCAAGTGGTCACGGTTTTCCGGTAAAGCAACGTCGGAAAATAAGAAGTAAATCTAACGACAGGCGAGGCTCCGAATCTCCCACGTCCTTTTGATGATTCTGCCCTCCTCCTCCACTTCGTGGGAGTCAGGGACGGACATATTCTACATTTGGTGTGACTTTCAGCAGGTCGTGTCCACTGTCGCCGTCGCTGAGACACTTTGGCAAATCAGGAGGGCTCGCGAAAGGGGTTTCGTGCCAGATGCTCAGATACTCGTTGGAACATTTATCAGCAATCGGGTTCCGCGGAACTTCTCTGATCAATCAAGGCCGCACCAGCCAAGGACTCTCAAGTTCAAGAATCGTCAGAACGTATGGATGAACGTGTGGTACTTTCGACGTCCACTTTCGGGGCCATAGAGCAACTGGCAATAATGGCTGTGGAGTGCAATGTGCATGTATCAACTAAAATTCATCCCACGTTGTCTTCATGCCTCCCTAACTGATACAACATATCATAGTATCACTCACCCATAAATTAGCCTCCAGAAGTACCAACACTCTGGTACCGAGGGTCATCTGGCTTTCGTGAGATGACCATTGCTCACTGTGGCAATTTTTCAAGGTTGGTCACCGTATAAATATCATATCTGGGTCCACACACTTCTCTACTCGTTCATTGTCGCCCAAGACCTCCTTGGACTTGCAAAGTCTGGACGCAGTAATGTCACAAGCTGTCGCAACCGGTGACGAAGTAAATGAAAACACACGTCGCACCGGATGGTCCGAAAAACTCGCTCACTTTGGATGGAAGCTATACCACCACACAACTAAGCACGTGGGTGTAGGCATCGTTTGCTCAGTGGCCTATTTCGATCCGTGGGTTATTAGTGTTTGTGGTGCCAGCGGATAAATTAACTATTGCCACCACTTAGTGGAAATTGGGGTGTAGACCTGCAAGCTGGCTCACAATATGGATATTCTTTATTGTTCACCATTCTCGTCTCTGGCATTTTTGCCACCTTTTTGCAGGTTCGAAGATTAGTTTCATCCCCAAGTCGCTATCTCTGATCCATCACATAGGTGCTTGCATCTCGTTTGGGGATCGTGACGGGGCTAGGTACTTTAAATTCTTTGGCCGCGTGTGCGATGACGTTAACACTTTCAAAGACTTTTCTTCTCATTGTCGTCTGTTATTCTATGATCGTCCAAGGCACAAGCTACTGTGGAGATGGGGCATTTTTTACCCGCTCTACGCTCTCGCGGAGATCGCCCTCATTTGCACCGACTTGGCAGAGTTGTTGGGGTCTGCAATCGCGCTCGTTCTCCTGTTTCCTGTGCTCCCACTATGGTCAACTGTCTTATTGACCGCTGCTGATGTCATGCTGCTCCTCACTATCAAGAACCCTTTGAAGAACAAACCGGTGAGGCTATTTGAAGGTATTATTGGTGCACTGGTGTGTAAAAGGTCATCTTCCCTCGACGCGATGTCTGAATCCTCTGAAGGTCCTGTCCGTACTCATCTGCATGGCAATCATTTTATCCAAAGTGTACGTCAATTGGGGAGATTGTTTTCGCGGATTTGTTCCGTCCAAAGGGCTTGTCTCAAGCGGTTCTCTCTATACCTGTATGTCCCTCTCCATGTCTCCGCACGGTTGTTCATAGTCGCTTCAGCGGTGGGGATCGTGGGCGCCACCGTCATGCCACACAGCCTCTTCCTTGGATCTCGCCTCGCAACACAGGATCGATTGTCGAACGACTCGGGGACAGATTTGCCAAAATTCTCAGAGCCTTCATCTTCGCATGACATGACCTTGTCGCAGCGCGTGCTTCGATCAATACGTTCCGCCTTCAGCTGGAAAAGACTGTTCGGCTTTGCCGCTATGGATGAGCCCAGTTATCCGTCGAATGTCCACACGCATGCTGATCGGGAGAATAACGGGCTCCCCTTCGTCAAATCGCATCTGTATCACGGTATAGCTGACGTTATAACAAGCTTGATGGGTGTCGCCGTTGTCATTAATTCTCTGTACGTACCGAAGATTCGGTTTTCTCTGCACTGCTCAACTTGCCATAGGCTCCTCATTATCTCGAGCTCCGTTTTCTATTACAATTCGGGAGCATATGGAAACCAGTCTCCAGCGACCTTGTTTGATGCATACGCATTCATTCGTAATGGACTTGGATCCGGCAGGTGCTTTTCACCTCAAAATGCTCGCTTGCTGATTGCAAGATAGGTGCGGGTATTCTTTTCGCAGTAGGCCTGCTAGCTGCGGGCGAAAGTGCATCCATCGTTGCTACCGCGGCTGCTCAGTGTGTCTCGGAAGGTTTTCTGCGCTGGAATATTTCGGTAAATACTCTCTTCATTCGTCCCCTACTACCAGTATTGACGGTGGATCCCTCAGCCTGCACTTCGTCGTCTTATTACTCGCATGATCGGGCTTGCCCCCTCCCTCGTAGTGGCCAGTGTCGTGGGTGAAAGTGGTATAAACACATTGCTGGTAGCAAGTCAAGTCGTCATCTCCATCATCCTTCCATTCTTCATGTTTCCGCTCGTCTATCTCACGTCTTCATCGCAAGTCATGACAGTCAAGTCGCGCAAATCTGTGTCTCCAACGCAAACTTCCGTTCCTGATTCCCCGTCGCTTGGTGTCCTTGAATCAAAGGAAAAGGCAGCTGACTCCGAAGATGAGTTTGAAATAGTTGATTTTAGCAATGGAAGGGTTATGACGGTCCTTGGGTATCTCATGTGTTTCATTATACTTGCGGCCGATGTCTACGTATTGGCCACGTTGTAAAATAGAATGAATTGATGGCTGTAAAAATCGCTCGTTTCAAGCTGAGTCTGCCCCTGAAATGTTTGGACGCTAGTTGTCTTCCACCAGTTGTCGTGTCTACATTATGCTATCTGCCGCTCGAATCTGACCGGTCCGTGTTTCACTAGTCACTGGTGGCCCCGATGCACCATCACGCATCAGGCGTTATCAAGACAAGGCGCCTCCCAGCATAACAACGAACATCACCGCGTGCGTTCCGATCGGATAGATATCATCGGATCTCTCCTTCCCCCTATGTATATCCCCAAGTTCCCGTCGGGTTCTGCTCCTCGTCCAGAGTCTGTTCCACGACCCCATCATGATCCGCGCAAGGTACCCGCAGCGATTGCGCAATCGTCTTCCACCAGTGAGGGAAGAAAATACGACAGGTACTGATATCCGGAGACATGGGACAGATTCACACACATCACTCTCAGGGCGGCCTGTTGGGCCCATTAGTAAGAGGTCCGGGTGATTGCGGGTTGCATCATCATCTGACAGTTGCTTCTAGACGTTGAATTGCGCAAGTACATACACGAGTAACTGGGGGACAATACTCGCTGCAGATTCATTCCGTGTGATATTGGCAAATGTTTGTCCTCCTAGACAGCCCCCCATGGATACGCAAGACACCTACACATGTACGTCGTTTCGAAAAGAAAAAAAAAAAGTTTGTGGCCAGGTTTTTCGGACACTATGGCTACCAGCTCAGGTGATACGGTTGTTATCTTGATCTTGACGTCCCTTCGGGGTGAAGCGGATCCAAGGACCGACGTTCCCGATCTGAATGTGCCTCGGATCAGCGAGTGGCTTTTAGGTCACCTAACTGTACCCCCTTTCTTCGGTCGGAATAGCACGTTTGGAATCACGGTTCCTGTATAGTGGAACTGAGACCATTCATCCGTCCGGGCATTCCGCCGACGTTCCCTTCGACCCAAACACAGAACGTCGCTAATTCAGTCCATAGATGGCAATCGCGGATGCAGTTCTTTAACAGCTTGTGGAAAACATCAAATGCAAGACGTTGTTCATCACGCATTATCCCCGACGATACTTGCACACATGGGATACACGACAGATAGCCGCATTGATGGTAGGAGAGACGTCACGTTCCTCTACCGATTGACCGAAGGCGGGGTAGAATGTGCCCGCCTTGCAGGTATTCCAGAGCATATTCTTGGCGTGATTCTACCTTCCAAGTTCCGTGTATACATGATCCAGTCAGTCACACGGAAAATATTGCCGTGAGTAGATATCAATGAACAGGCGAAGAAATACGGATTCCATAAGGATAGCGTACTACAAATTGTATACACGGAAGGTAACGAAACGAATGTCACAAAAGTCGCACAAGTGAAGAAATGGCTCGCAATGAATACGACATGCATGTCCCAGCTTTTGTATATCTTACCCTCGCTTCTGAGTTGCCTACGGAGAAAACATAAGAAAGGAGGGGGGAGATAGGGGAGTGTATCGACTTACGAGGAAAGCCATCAGTTGTTGGTATCCCGGACCGCCAGGTTGGGGAGCACCAGGAGGCAGACTTGACATAGGAGGGGGTGACATCATTTGTGGAGGGGGCGGAGGCATTCCATAGTGCGACGCGGACGATTGTTGGGGTGCTAGCGGGGGTTGCTGGCTCGACTGCTGAAGCAATGCAAGGATATTAGGAGGAAGGCCTGCCATTCCAGGAGGTGCTTGTCCTGGCTGTGGCGTTTGGCTTTGTGGTGGCATTTGCCCATAAAGACTCGTACTTTGACTAATAGGTGGATACGAGTGTGCCGGCTGTTGCATTGATGGAGGGGGGTAATACGGGCCTGTGCCATGCGGCGGCTGTGCCATCGGTAGCATTGATAACGCGGAAGGAGGAACCGGCCCGGATGCAGGCTGAGTAGGGGGAGGTGGCGCAGATCCATTCTGGGGCTGCTTCAACGCAGCCAATAACTGTTGCACCTTTCTAGCTTGTTCCAAGCGATCTTCGGATATCTGCGCGGTATCAAGGTCAGGTGCTACTTGCAATCAGTGACTGAAACATACCTGTGAACTAGCTGATCCAGAGGAGGGTTGAGTGTAACCAACTGTCGTGCTGGTCGGTTCGTTGTAATTGCCTCCAGAAGGATAAGACGGACGTGCGTCGAAACGGTCCCCGCCATAGCCACCCCGATCGCCACCGTAGCCTCGGCCACCACCTCGGCCACCCCTAGAATCATCGTCGAAGCTTCGTCTTTCACGATCTCTGGAATCGTCTCTTCGATCCCAACCATCATCATAACCTCTGCCTCGACCTCTGCCTCGGGCCCGTCCGCGGCCTCGGAAGTTGTGGCCTCGGTCTTCCCAGTCTCGACCCCCTTCATATTTTGGCTCACGGCTACAACTCACATCAATGAATAATTCGGAGGAATTGGTAAAATGTCTACCGTTGTGTGGCTGGACCCGTCACCTCGGACTCTTCCCATGCGTAGATTATATCCATGGTACCATCCTGCAAGCCCTGGTGACGCAGCCGATCGAAGGCTTCATCGCAATTCTAACTCGAAGTGAGCTAGACAGCGAACGATGTAGCTTGACACCTTACCCGCATATCATAGTATTCAACATATCGCTGGCTGAAATAAAGGTGAGGGGTTAAGAAGTGATAAAGGAAAGCATCACATACTCTGTGCGGTCTCCAACAGCCATTACGGACTTGACATCTCCGAATTGTTGTAATTTGCGTCGCACCTCGTTGTCGTCAATCACTTGACGAGAATCTTTCAGCGTTACTATGAGACAACCCTGATATTGCTAGCCCAGTATTCAGAAAACATTTGGCTTAGCAAATTGCTGGCTCACTTGATTTCTCTCTCTGTCACTTCCGCCTTGTTTCGGATCGTCCCGGGGTAGCGAGTAATGGACATCAATCTATACAGCGCGGAGGTCTTCGGTCAGACCCAAGCTTGGATTTGTAAAACTGTAACGCACCGGTCGACCACTGATCTCAGAACCTTGCAGACGTTCCCTGGCTCTCTCAGCAGCCCTTAGATCATACTAAATAGACGATTCTCAGCAAGAAATCAGGGCACCATTTAGCTAACTTACATAGGTCACGAAGACCATTCCGCGTGTAGCAATCAGATCGAAAAACGTTTTAATATCACCATGTTCTTCGAACGAACGGCGCACATCTTCACTGTTGGTTTCGTACTGAGGCAAAAAATATCAGTACAAGGATATATGCGGAGTGCAAGCTTCCAATCCAGCGTTGCAGTGGTGACTTGCCTTGATGTTCCGGATAAAAAGCGTGCGACAAGGTCGCTCGCGCTGTATACGTTCTTCAATAATGGAGTCATGGACTTTGTCATCACGTTCGCGGCGGACGGTCCTTCGGGTTCGGCCAATGCCTCCATCGTCATAATTGGCATCGGAGACTTCTAACGGGGGTTGATACGGGTGAGATCAAGAACTTCGGAAGACAGAAAACCAAGCAAGTAGGCGGCGGCCAGGCAGAATGAAGCCACGTAACGCATCGAGTCGCAGAGGTACGAACAAAACTCCTTGGGAAAACTCAAAGCATCGCATCTCCGGGACGTGATGAAATGAATGGATGGCGCTTGGCAAACTCATTTCCCGGTATTTTGCTGAAATGTCCAACTTCACTGCTTTTGCTAATGAATAGCTCAAAGCTCGCGACGAAGGCTCTTAACGCCTGCTAGGCCACCAGAAAAAATATCCAGCGAAGAATGCAATGTGGAGCTGCCAGTTTTACCCCGCTGTACTGCGGCTCAACTGATGCGACGACGTATGGCAACTGCCTAAATTTGCACTGTATGTTCAGTCTCAATTTTCAAGCGCACCTTCAACATTGCCGTAACCCTGAGTATAACCATCTGACGTGCTCTGGGTAGCGTACTGATTGGAGGGAGTTGCACCTGCATAACTACCACTTCCATTTTGGTAGAAATGGTCTTGGGAGCCCGCATCATAGCTATTGTATGGGCTGACGTCGGCTTGATGTTGATTTTGATCATAGGAACTGGAAGGACCGCTGTCGTAGCCACCATGAAAGCTGCCTCGACCGCGACCGAAGCCTCTCCCACGTGGTGTGCTGCCTCTGTGATTGAAGGATCTTTCGGGACCGGGTCCACCGGGAGGGCCACCCCTTCTGTGTCCCCCATCATAAGCTCCACCACCGTACGGATGATGACGATTCATTTCTTTTTTACTTCTTTGCTTTTCTGTTTAGAGCGAAATCGAGGGGATTGCACGAGTACTGAGCAAGGGAGGCTTAGCAGACGGAGAGAAGTGAAACGGTGAGAGAAATGTGTGCTGGCGACGACACTGAGAGAAACTTTCCAGTCGATGTAGCTCAGCTTAGGACAAGGAGTAAACGCAGGGAATGATGATGATGATGATGTGACGGTTGCAAAAAGGTCGAGGGCAGGGCGCAAATTTTGTATATGTCCGTGGGAACAATTGATTATGTAATCCACAGCGAACTGCGTTGCGCGTTGCGCAAGCATACTCGGACCAGTTGCCCTGCCTTGGAGTCCATTCCTTCATTCCTTGAGCACCACTAATGTCAAAACAGTTCCAGTTCAAACTCGTTCTTCTCGGTGTGCATTCATCTTGTCGTTTGTCCTACTTCCTCTCATTCGTTCTTTTCAGGCGAGTCGGCAGTTGGAAAGTCCAGGTAGAGTGCTGCGCGTCGCTGTAGATCCATCGTTTAAGCATCTCGCAACAGCTTAGTTCTGCGCTTCGTCAAGGATCAATTCGATGACTACCGAGAGAGCACTATCGGCGGCATGTCCTTTCTGTACCTATAATCCAGCACTCGCCACTTACCTACCTATCTACAGCCGCGTTCTTGACACAGACCGTCACACTGGATGGTCAAACGACGGTTAAATTCGAGATTTGGTATATTCACAATTGGCGTGTTATGCTCGAAAGCTTGACTACTCTCTAGGGATACTGCAGGTCAAGAACGGTATAAGGTATATTGACACTTTAATGCTATGAAATGAGGCACTCAATGATTAATTGGATTCTTTGATAGTCCCTCGTACGTCTTTTCATTTCTCACTTTCAAAGTGAAGTTGAACAGTACTTTGTCAACAGGCTCCTATGTACTACCGCAATGCACACTGTGCAGTGGTGGTATATGATATCACTCAGGCGTCGTCGCTCGAGAAGGCACGGAACTGGATCAGGGAACTTCAACGCCAAGCCGATCCGTCGATAGTGATCGCTCTCTGCGGAAACAAGGCTGACCTTGCTGCGCGTCGCCAGGTCACTCAAGAAGAGGCTCAAAAGTACGCAGAGGAAGAAGGCCTGATGTGGAGCGAAACTAGCGCCAAGACAGGAGAGGGTGTAGCAGACATATTTACAGCCATTGGTACGTACGAGTTTCATTTTGTGTTCCCCCGTCGACTCAGCGACTACAGCCAAGAAACTACCGCTTTCTGCACCTCCATCATCACGGACGGGTGGTCGCGGTGGTCCTTCCGGAACACGGCAGGGTGTTGATCTCAACAGGCAGGCAGCCTCTCAGAATGGTGGCGAGGCTTGCAACTGCTAGTCGCAAGTTTTACTTCGCTCCATCGCTCCCCTTCAACGTTTCAACATCCACGTTGGTCCCTCACTCTACATGTAACATAACGTACACTGCGATATGCTGAACTTGGGTAATGATAATATGGCGGGTGATTGCGATGTCAGTACAAAATACAATCAAATAGAACTACAGTGCGCAGGCTATACATAGATTGTACCATGTTCTCTGTCGAAGACTTGTTACCCATGATCATTTGTACATACACAGGTTTCCCGTATCCCCGTTCGTCCAGTATTAGCAAATCGACATTGACAAGAAATATCTACCAACTGTCTGACGAATAAGAGTGTTGCACCAAAGTAAAGGATCCGTGAACTGAGGACTGATGAGTCTCAGCTCCTTGCCAACGGCCACCCGTTGGCTAGCCGAACGGTTTGCAGTTCATGATCAATAAAGCTACGTATCGACTTTGCGATTTTGAAATCGTACTGCGAGGATTGATGACGTAGCAAGGTTGAAATCCCGGCGAGCTGCATTTTGCAGGGGGCAGCCAACGAACCCGCACCATCGGCATGTCGTGACTGGTGAGGGGGGTTGTTGAAACGCTCTGGGTGAAGTTCT
The DNA here is from genome assembly GCA_038090555.1 of Boletus subcaerulescens. NCBI lineage: Eukaryota > Fungi > Basidiomycota > Agaricomycetes > Boletales > Boletaceae > Boletus > Boletus subcaerulescens. The sequence goes on from JBBPNA010000012.1 coordinate 71,182, forward strand.
TTGATGTGGTCCAGATATCTGCGCACGAACGGTACAGACGGTCCCTTTGCGGCATCCATGATGCCCATGAAGCAGGAGAACTTGTTTTTGACAACCAACATGTTATGTAGCGTCGCAAAGGTCCGCTTGTGGGCGCATCGTCTCCAGGCAGACCCAAATGAGGAAGAAGACCTTGACACTGACAGCGCCAAGATGATCGCGCACAGCGAGTCAAAATTCCGATGCAAATGGCACCTCTGCCATACGGTTGATAAGTTCACCTGTCATTCTTCAAAACATGAATGACCAATCACCTCAGCGACCCTGATCCAAAAATTCAGTGTCTCAGTTTGTCGTGTCATGTCGTTATCCAAAAGAATCGAGTTTCGCACCCACGAAGCGATGTCGTCGTGGATGTCAAAAAAGTGTCGTAGACCTGTCACCTCGGTGCTTCTACGGCCCCTCGTCCAATCGAGACAATGGTCTTGACGGATGGTGGCATATAGAGTGTGCATCAGGACACAGAGCTGTTTGGCCAGGTTATCTGGACCCCAAATTATGAGGCCTAGCGACTTGATATCTGAGATGTCTTGATTAGGGCCTGCCGCAAGGAAATCTGTGGGCAGTGTCACGTGTTGGGATTGGGCGTCAATCTCGTCGTCGGAATCAGTGCCATCCTGGGAAACACCGGTAGATTTAAGAACGATAAGCGAGTCCTCAAAGTCCAGGGTAGAGATAAGTTGAGTGTCATGGACCCTCAAGCAAGGAAGCGACGTTTGACCATCCATTCTGTGATGAGGATGGTGGTGAAGGGCCACATCAAGCAGCCGGGGACTCGCAGAGCGAGTAAGATGAGGTGCCTCCGACTCCGATTGAATGGGACTTGGGGGTTGCGGTTGCTGTATTCTGTAAGGGGGTGTCGGAGAAGTCGGAGGAATAAAAACATCTTCCACGTTGGGGGATCGTTCGTCATTTGGAAGAATGAAGGGTTCACGATTATGGTGTCGTGCTCTGTCGTCAAAGAAACCTTTATATAGAACGAGATCAATTGGAGTTACCAGCCGAAACGATAGCACCTGTCCGGATGTTTCAGCTAATTAGTATCCGATGGACATCTGACAACGTACCGTGCAGTCCTCGGAGACAGGTACCCATGGATCATGAACGGCGGAGAGAGGGCCACTGGAATTCTCATATGGCCATAGTGGCAGTGTCTCGTCTGGATGCTCCATGATTCTCCTTCTATCCAGTGGCAGGACAAACAAACTTGGTATCCACCCAATGCGATCCCCCTGGGGCCGTATAGCGGCCCACCATCCTGATTGTTCCTGCTTGACGACAGTCAACACTTCATCCTTGTGGAACGGGAGGTGGTCTGGGTCCGAAGACTCGAAGTCGTGCATACATATGACATGGAAGAAGCACTGAGGAATGCCCGTGCTCGGTGTTGTCACAGGTGTGGTATTTTGATTCGTAGGAGAATACGAACTGGATGAAGAATTGGACGAACGCCTAGCGAAGAGAGGTAAATCAGTCGAAATACGTAGTGGCTTACGCCGTTGATGGGGGAGGACGTCGAGCGAGTTCGACATTTTTGAGGAGGTTGGTGTAAACGTTCAAACACGGAGACTCGTCAATGATACACACCTTATCCCAGCGACGGAGTGTCCAATTATATGTAGATCGTTTCATGCATCCAGAACTAGATATCATCAGCGAATCATCAATGGTTCCGCGTTCTTCCCACAGCGTTCATACTTGACTGGTACAGAGCGGTGCTGCGGTGACCCCCAAGCGACCAAGTCCGAAACACAGGGTTGCGACGCGGTGCACGAACAAGAATAAAACACAGCCCGCTAGTAACTGTATGAGTTCTTGATCACTCGAGAGATACCCGCCAATGGTTTACCGGTGGTGAGCTACAGCCTAATCGTTGGGATCACCAATATCGGAATAGCTAGTAGTAATTTTGGCAGTGGCGTGGCCGATACCGGTCCGCGCCGGAGTCCTCCGTAAGGGTTGCTGTGCGCAATCGCACCACTGTCACTTTCAACGATGCCTGCCCCTACATGGAGTTCCGCAAAGGCCAAGGTATGACCCATTTGTCCGACTCGTCAAGCGACACTCATGCTCTCGTTCCGTGCAGGTGCAATTAAAGTGAGTCTTTGGTTCCGAAGGAAGTGCATATCCAAGTCGATTTCGTGATAACTGTTCTTGTGTGCGTTAGACTCTCTGTTCAACGTCTCCGAACAGTGCAACAAAAAAGAGAAGCACTGGCTAAGAGTTCTCGTCGCGATATCGCACTCTCACTAGAAAAGGGGAAGATCGAGAGTGCGCGGATTAAGGTCGAAGCAGGTGGGTCCTCGCTTCAGTCGGCGCAAGAGCATGTCACTGACAAAATAGACACTATCAATGCTGCCAGTCATCAATGAAGATATCAACCTTGAGCTACTGGAACTTTTGGAACTCTACTGTGAACTCCTGATAGCTCGCTTCGGATTACTCGATCAAAAGTGAGTGACCACACCGTAAGTATACCATTGGAAGCGTAATGCTTCTCACACCTCCCACAGCACACGCGAGCCCGATCAGGGAATTCAAGAGGGGGTCTGTGCCATTATATACGCCGCGCAGAGAATCGAAGTGAAGGGTAACCCAAGTTTCCACTTGTTTTTCTCGGTCATCAACTAATTTCTCGGATTGTATATTTCGCTTGCAAGAACTCCATGTATTTCGTGAAATTCTCGTGCAAAAGTACGGAAGAGAATTCTCCACAGCTGTCATGGAGAATCGCGGAGACTGCGTCAGCGACCGGGTAAGCACACGATGTGTATACCCCTGATCCGCTCCTGACGTTGTGTATGAAACCTGACGCTCTAAGGTGCTGAAGAAACTATTGGTCGAAACACCGTCAGCTCAATTAGTCGATGGCTATCTAACGGAGATAAGCAAAGCATACGGGGTCAAATGGTCACCTTCTGCCAAAGATGAGCCGGCGAAACCGGTTGGTATGCCCTCATGTGTCATTGATTTACTCACAGGTCTCTTCCAGGATCAAACCCAAACTCCAGAAGAAGCCCCAGATTCCCTTCCAAGCTATTCGGAGGAGGGGCCCAGTATTGCTAAGTTACCTGACCTACCACCAACAGAAGAGGAAGATAAAGCTACTAGGCAAACGACTAGTACTACCACAGCTCCCAAGGACAATCCCGGAGATGACTTTGAGGCTTTGGCACGTCGTTTCCAGGAACTGAAAAAACACTAGCCAAAGTTCGTCGAACAGGAAAGGAGTGGTGGATTCCTATACCTTCCGCTCATCCTGTGCGCTGCTTGCGCGCTGTAATCTAGACGTTTCGAGTTTACACGTGCCATACCTCGTTGAGCGGATCTCTGCCCGATGTCCGCCGTCCATCAGCCTGATGATACATGTTGTTTTCACGGTAAAATATTCTGTCGTTTAACTATATGTTCGGCTTATATATCTCACCCCTGACGGACAATGCAGGGTCTTGCTCCGAGCATCAGGATTTTAGGTAGACTATTTTCCGGGTGCGACCGGACCGAAATTCTACCCATTCGGCAGTAATCGATTGGCACAGAATACCCATACATGTTGCAACATTGACTAGCCGGATGCTCCACAATGTTGTTTAAACATGATCCTGATGAAACATCGTCAAGCCCACAGTTGGACCAGCGCGGACCCTGCTGTTTCAGTAAGATTCGAGTTATACCACCGCGTGGCGACTGCATGTTTTCGGCGGGCTGATTTGGGTCCCCGGTTCCGGTGAGCAACAATGACACCGACGAGTAATCCCGCTACGGTAATGTCGCCAGCATTTATAGTTCGCGAGCCTGTGAGGAGTGCTAGTGGTCCCTGCAACACGCCGCGGCAATTGCCGCGTGCTATAGTTGATGAGATGGACTCATATTCGTCGTGGACCTGGTGGACGAGACAAGTGTCAGGGAGATGACTAGATCAAGGACACTGTTCTCCGCCGTCGATTGCAACCGTTCAGGGGCATGATATCATGTATTTTTTTAATTCGTGTGTCGAGCCTCGTGTCGCTAAAGTATGAGATCTTGAGAATTGGCGTCGCGAGTGTCACAAGTCCCACATGCAACATTGCGGGCGCGACAAGACAGCTTGTCTGCAACCGAGCTTAGATATGCGACACGTGTCGGACTTTGGCTTGTCTTGTTGGTCGGAAGCACTTGGATGTAGATTCAATGACGTCGGAGATGCCTACAAGCCCGATGAGAACGCCTGCAATGCAGTAGATTTTTCTGTCGGACCAGTTTTGCGATTAGAAGAGCACATAAATTTCTTGATCAAACCTTAGAATGGTCTTATGTGTTGGCTCACGTAAAACCGCAACATACCATAAGAAGCATCCTCGACAGAGTCGAGCAGCAGAAGAGAAGTACAGCCTGGGACGAGGCAAGCCACCATCATTGATCCTAACTCACGGTGGAGATGTGCAGCACGAAAGAAATCTGGTAGGGGTTTGGGTAGTGGTGGCCCTCGTGTCTGCTACTAATTCGCATTCACGCGGTTGCGGCGGCCCAACTAGTGTGAGTGACGGAGCAATAACCATATCCGCCGAGGTCTCCTCAAACTTCAAAATCTCATTTATATACTCATTCCATTCCATGTTCCTCACTTTCATTCCTTATGCTGACTGCCACGATGTCTGCCCATTCCTATCCCCGTCTCCATATCCTCTCCGACGACTCTGACAGTGATGCCGAGTCAGATCGCTACAGTGCAATGTCGCTCGACCCCAGTGTCGCCAGCACAAAGACATCCCTCGACCAGTCGATGCGTTCCGCATCACCTGCACCCTCCGTCTTCTCATTCACAAGCTCATTGCGCGCACAGGCTTACCGTCAAGAATACGGTAGGGGCCTCAACAATTACTCTGAAGTCTACCGCCTTCCAGCAGATGAGGAGGAACTAGACCGCCTTGGTCCGTTTAAATACCCCTTCTTTCCATCCTTTCCCTTACACATGTAAAAGACAAACAGCATATAATGTTCTGCAAAGTAATGGGAAAATACCCGCCCCCTCTGCCACAAATTATGGCGGATGACGGTTTCGAAGTCAAGGCTATCCTTGATCTCGGTTGTGGGAGCGGCAGCTGGTAAGCCAAAATTTCCTGGTAGTAAACTTTCGTACGTATCGCCCACAGGATAATGGACGTCGCGAGAGAGTTCCCTCACTGCAGTGCGGTAGCCGTCGATCTCGTTCCCATGCAGTCACTGTAAGCTTCTACTTTACCATGTTGTATAACCTGTTCTGAATATTTCTAGATCTATGCCCGAAAATTGCAGGTGAGAGTGCACACATCTCCCTCCTGTTTTCTAGACACTTTCCCTTGATATAGAAGCGAGGTTGACGATATCAACCTGGGCCTGGAACATTTTTATGGTGACTTCAACGCCGTGCATTGCCAGCTCATTTCGTCGGGCGTAAGTTGTTCTACCTCGCCTCCCCACCGTAAAACTGTATCTGTGTGTTGTCAGATCCGCGACTACCGTGGTTTGATCAACCACATAAGCCATGTGCTCCGACCAGGCGGTCTTATAGATCTTACCGAATTTCCGTTTAGTTTCACAGGGTTGGATAAACAGCCACTCCTCCCACCTGCAGGAACCTTCCATCCGCCGTGGACACCCCTCTTCATGTCCTATGTAAATCGGGCAGTCAAGGAACGGGGAGGTGATGCAGAAGCATCCACTCACATGTACGAATGGGTATCTACCCACCCAGCATTTGAAGATGTCGTGTATCGGCCGTTCTGGATACCGTGTTCTCCTTGGATGTCTGGAAATGACCCAGTCACAAAATTTTGGAACGAAGTTGGAGCGACCATGAGGGACGATGTCCAGGTGAGTGAACATCTACTGTGGAAGTATCAGGCTTATTTTTTTTTTCTTGTCTCCAGGCCTTCTTTAGGTCCTCGCGGCCACTCCTACTTGGCCATGGCCTTGGAGAGGAGTTTGTAGATACCATGACACGCAATGCATGTGAAGAACTCGACGAGGCGGTAACTCCGGTCTATGTCTTGATAGACAATGTATATGCGCGCAAGAGGCACTGACAGTTCTCATTTACATAAGTGATGCGGCAGATGGCTTTCCTCATGCTTGCATTTTCTCGACTTGGATTCCTCAGCATTGCATCCAGTGTACTATACTCAGAGCATCTTGTATGATTTTACTATGCACGTTACATATTTACATGCGATATATTTATTCTCATCTATAAAATTATCGAGCATCCACTCACATGCAGCGCGACAACCGCACCGCCAATGCTTGATACGATTCCTGCGTTCGATACAAGCTTGAGTGGAGGTGATGATCACTGAGGATATAATAATTTCAAGTCACCAGCTGCTCTGATGGCTGGTCGCACCGACGACCTCGTATCGGGCTGGCATTAGGAAGTTGACCAACGGTGAAGAAACATCCTGACTCAGTGACTTGCTGGGATGGGGATCAGAGCGGCTGTGAGGAGCACTAGGGGTTCAGTGTTAAATAATTAATCCTTGTTCTCGGAGTGGATGCTCCAGGCACTTTGTACTACGAGCGAAGTCGCAGGAAGCTGCTGAGGAAGTTGCGATAGTAAGCGAAAGGGTTCACGCGTGTATGTAATGTACGGCAACAATGCTTGGCTATAAGGCCACAAGTAGGGCGATAAGCGAGAGCGGCGGGAGCGATTAAAGAAAATGTACACTTTTCTGGCGTCGGTGCCCACTTAATCCCTGTCCGCTGTTCGGTTGACACGAGGGAAATAAGAACACTTGTTAAGGAAAAAAAAGGAAATACACGTACAAGTTGGTCTGCGAAACCGAGGTTGTTTCTCGGTTTGTCGCGGCACCGAGAGGTAAGACTGAAGATGGGCAGGGGGACAGATTCAACAGAGTGGCGAGCGAACGGGGCCGAATTCGCTGCGCGACTCACGGACGAGTGAAGAAGATGGCGGCGCGGATAGAAGCACTAAGTATCCTAGTTCCTGCCGCCCATCCTAAGGTTATGCTCCCTGAATCCGCCGCTACGCCACAGAACCCACCTGATATATCGGAAAGCATCCGCAGCACATACGTGTAACGTCATCGCTTCAAGTTCCACAGGCCATCTAAGCACTTTGATTAGATGCACGCAAAAGGAAATTATTAAGACCTCATTCCTGCACCAAAACCGATTGCAGCCCGTTGGAGCTGATTGCATCCCCGGTTAACCGGGCCTTTGTCCACCCCCCTTGGCATCAATGTCAAAGGCCCAGGAGATTGAACCCTGACCGCATCAGATATATAACGAAACAAATTTAAGAAAAGCGGGCGTACTTACATACCGATACGTGCCAAAATTCCACCGTAAAGCCACCTTCAAGCTCAGATTATCGGCTGGCCTGTCACCGCCGTTCTGAAAGTGCTGATGGAACTCTATAAAAAAGAGATTTTCGGTAGGCGCGCCGACTTTTGAATTCGCCCGGTGATCGGGTGGATCGTGATGATCTGGCCCATCGACCTCCCAGCCGCATTCATTGCGATTCCTGTAGGTAATGTTGGAACAAGGTGTAATCTCTTTATGACACTGACAAATCAAATTTCTTGTACTGACCTGCGGCATCGGGTCTCTAGTGACCCATGGTACGCAAGTATGTTAAAACCACATGCTAGGCCCAGGGGCATCCATGTATCATATGCGAGACAGAGCACTGCAAGTAGTATCGTTGGCATGAGTCCAACCTCAGTATCACGAGGGGTTTAGGTTTCCACTTGGTAAGCTGGCGTCCAAGCTACTTGACCATTTTAAATGACCGAAGACAAGCCCAGGCGAGTCCACTGGCAGGATCACTGCTCATCTGCGACCCCTGTGTCTCGATTAAATCCAATGTGTGCAAACTTGACGAACACGCCTATGTATGCAGAACATCGAGTCATTAAGCGTGTTATTGTCATTTAAATATTCACCAGTGACCAGACCCCCGCACAAACACTGCATGGACTCGGACGGATTACGATGTCGATTGGGCCTTGAATCAATGAGTATGAAGACTGAAAGAATTTTGAGCGTGCAATGTTAGCCAAACAAATGTCAACAAAGGACCCACTTGACCACGTCGTGAAGCACGCTGAGCGCAACATCAGGCTCACTATCGTCTGCCATGGCCCACGTGTCCAAAAAAGAAGAGGAGAGCGGCCTCAGCTCATACTACAACAACAAAACCACAATCATCCAGGAAGCCCGCGTCTTCAATGATTCACCCATCAGCCCACGCAAGTGTAGAGCTCTGCTCACGAGGATTGTTTACCTCCTGTACATTGGCGAGAATTTTAGCTCACAGGAGGCCACCACGCTGTTCTTTGGCACCACGAAGCTGTTCCAACACAAAGATGTAAGTCGAATCACGCGCACCGGCTTGGGAGACGCTAATCATGTACCCACTACACAGAGCGCATTGAGGCAAATGGTGTACCTCGCGATCAAGGAACTGGCTCCTACAGCAGAAGGCGTGATTATGGTTACGGGCAGTATCATGAAAGACATGCAGCCAAACTCCGAGGTCATTTACAGACCGAACGCCATCCGTGCACTATGCCGAATCATCGACGTGAGGTGCTGGTACCTTGATGTCATAATAGCTGACTCACTCTCCGCAGCCTTCCATGGCCCAAGGTGTTGAGCGTTTCATCAAGGCCGCTATCGTTGATCGGGCACCCTCTATATCGTCCGCCGCGTTGGTCTCATCTTACCATCTCTTCCCTCAGGCGAAAGACATAGTGAAGCGATGGGTAAACGAGGCTCAGGAAGCGGTCAATGCGAAGTCGTCCCCTTCCTTGTTCGGTGGTTCCTCAGGGGGTTATTTAAATTTTGGATCCTCGAGCTCATCGAACAGCGGATATCAGCCTATACCGTCGACCAGTTACATCACACAGTATCATGCTCTTGGGTTGCTCTACCTCATTCGCCAGCAGGACAGGATGGCAGTCACCAAAATGATTCAGCAACTCGGTGGCGGTAAATCTGGCGCTGGCACAACGTTGAAGAACTCGATGGCTCTCTGTATGCTTATTCGATATGCTGCCAAGGTCATGGATGAGGATCCGAAGTACGTAGTTGGTCGCGAGGAAACGACTTTGGATCTCACCTCTATCCTAGCATTCAAAAGCAGATTCTTGATCTACTTGATGGCTGGCTACGGCATAAGAGTGACATGGTGAACTTTGAGGCCGCCCGTGCCATCTGTGAGATGAAGCACGTAACTGCTACACACTTGACCAAGCCTATCGCAGGTTAGGCTTCTCTCCTTCTGGAAAACAATGTTTCCTCAATTTGTCACACAGTTCTACAATTATTCCTTTCATCTCCCAAACCAGTCTTGAAGTTCGCCGCAACGCGCACTCTCGCTGCACTTGCCTTGAACCACCCGGCAAGCGTAGCTGCCTGCAACGTGGACCTCGAAAATCTCATCGCTGACCCCAACAGGAGTGTTGCCACATACGCTATCACTACTCTGCTCAAGGCACGTTTATGCTCGTCGATCAGCGCATTAGTGTTCATGTTTCTCCAGACTGGCAACGAAGCTTCAGTGGATCGCCTTATGAAGCAGATCACAGGTTTTATGTCAGAGATCAGCGACGAGTTCAAAGTTATCGTTGTCGATGCCATCCGTTCCCTCTGCCTCAAATTTCCATCCAAGCATGTATCAATGCTCGCTTTTCTATCAGGTGTCTTGCGCGACGAGGGTGGATATGAGTTCAAGCGGGCTGTCGTAGAAGCCATGTTCGACATGATCAAATACATTGCGGACTGCAAGGAACAAGCACTTTCACACTTGTGCGAGTTCATCGAAGACTGCGAATTTACGAAACTCTCCGTCCGTGTCCTTCATCTTCTTGGTGTCGAGGGACCAAGGGCTCCTCAGCCCACGAAGTACATCCGGTATATTTACAACCGTGTGGTGCTGGAAAACGCAACTGTCCGCGCTGCTGCTGTATCGAGCCTTGCCAAATTCGGTGTTAACTCTATTGATACTGGTCTGCGTCGTAGCGTCGGTGTTTTGCTTAGCAGGTTGGTCTTTGTCTTTGTCATCTTTTGATTGGGTACGGCTCACGGTTCCTGTAAGGTGCTTGGATGATGTCGATGACGAGGTTCGCGACCGTGCGGCCATGTATGTGAGGATCGTCAAGGAGAAACCACTTGCAGTCGCATACGTGAAAGAAGGTATTTTTTTTTTTAAAAACCCCTTTTATTTAAATCACTGTGCGACGGTCACCTTTCACAGATTCGGTATTTTCTCTTGCCGCACTAGAGTCAAAACTCGTTGCATATGTCAATGATACCGCTGCTGCCGCTCAACCATTTGACTCGTCGGCAATACCGAGAATCAGCCGTGCGCAGTTGGCAGCAGAAGCGAGTCGTAAGAATTATCATACCGTGCGATAGGAGATAACCTCACGAAACGATTTCAAGGACCAAGCACCTTGGACACCATAGCTGTGCCTACAAGAACCAATGCGTCACCGCCACCTCCGACGGCGGCGGAGACACAGTCTACGTATGCACAGCAGCTAGCCGAAGTTGCCGAATTGGCAGATTACGGCCCAGTGCTTAATAGTAGTGCGAAACTGGTACAGCTAACTGAGGCAGAGACAGAATACCAAGTAACCTGTGTGAAGCACATATTCAAAGAGCATGTCGTGTTTCAGGTACGGGCTAGAAATGGATGATACCTGTCACAGTGCTGATGACGGAGCAGTTCAATGTCTCGAATACCCTTCCGGACACTGTGCTGGAGCAGGTGTCTGTCATCATGCAGCCCCAAACGGAGTCAGGACTGACAGAAGACTTTATCCTCCCTGTTCCAACGCTCACGGTATCAACGTCACCGAGCACTGTCTATGTGTCCCTTACGCGGGATTCGCCAGAGGAATACGTCACAGCATCATTCCAATGCATTCTCAAGTTCATCAGTAAGGAACTCGACCCTTCGACAGGAGAACCCGAAGACGAGGGATACGAAGACGAGTACCAATTAGAGGAAGTGGAGCTTACAGCTGGTGGGGACTACATAGTACCAAGTTACTCCTCGTTCTCGTCGGAGTGGGATCGATTACGCTCGGGTGCAACCGCCACCGAGACATTTTCCCTCACTGCCATGGAAAGCATTAAAGGTGCGCCGAACCGTGTTCTTCGATGCGCCGTAAACAGCTATTGACGATCCTAATCATGGTATATGCGCGTTCGCACGGTTAAACCGAAACTCGACTTCTCACAGCTGCTTGCGACTCTATTATTGAGATTCTCAACATGGAACCGCTGGGGGGTACGGAGATGCCGAGTTCCGCGTCGGTCCACACGCTACAGCTGTCTGGGCTGGTCACAGGGGGAGGTGGAAAGGTGCTTGTGAGATGTCGTATGACATTCTCGAAAGGACAAGGTGTCACACTGGAGCTCGGTGTACGTGCGGAACAAGAGAACGCATGCGCCCTGGTTGTCTCCGCAATCAGCGGATAATCATTGGGCTGATACGTTATAGAGTAGAGTTCGGAGATGGAGGCTGTTGGATAGATTGATACCGGAGATGCACGACTTCCCATGGTCGCACGAAACTCTGCCCCGGCACAACATTACAGGAATGACTTGACACTGAGCTTTCCCGGCACAGGCTGGGGCCAAGACAAGATGGTCTTATTTAAATGGAACGTTCACTGTCCGAGCTCTTGTCCAGAGCCACATACTTACTTGCCCAAACTCTCCATCGACAAGAACGTTCTCGCTCAGGCTGAGCTTGTCAGTATTTAGTAGCCGTGGCGGTGATAAATCCTCAAAAGCCGCCTTCCGCAAGTCATCGCGCAGACCCCAAGTACAGGACGACAACGGCAACCTCAGTATCCTCGGCCATGCCAGCCCCGCCGTTGCCCACCCCAAAGGTCATCCGCGTTAATACTAGAGGTGCCGTCATTCTGGCAGAGGAATCCCCCGAAGTACGTGTTGTTTGAACAGTTCCGCTTTAGCTCCCTGACAGGCGTCTTATCGCAGACGCGGGACAGCAGAGGCATATACCTTCCAAACTACATTGAACCGATCTCTCATATTGCCGTCGATGTGTGTCCACACCTTTTCTTTGTCGCGCCGCAACTTCATCGGTGTTGTTTCTAGATTGGCGGTTCCCTTGCCAAGGTAGTCTACTTCACTCGTTCACCCGAAGAGCCACCTTCGCCGTCCATTGTTGCAACTCGAGGTAGCTCTTCGGAACCAAGTAGCCCCCGCTCTTCAGGTGTAGGCTCGCCACCATCACGATCACCACTCATCCCACCTAGTTCATCTCACACACGTAATGGCGCCCTCACCCCCCTCGTGCTCGAATCGCACGGTAATGGCCATAACGACACTCTTGATACCGACTTGCTGCGCTCCACGATCCTCAAGCGCGCAACACGAGTCCATCACATCCCTGGAGGTTCCATCAATTTTGAGCGTTTCGAGACCTCCAATATATCAAGTCTAATCACGTTCATTTCCGAGCTCATAAGTCGTTCCGCAATCGCCAATGGTGTCTCCATCGAGGAGATGCGTCGGGGCGTCAAAATCATGGCAACCGGAGGAGGAGCGCACAAATTTGGGGAGCTATTTGAGAAGGAACTCTCTGTCGAGGTCCGACGCGAGGACGAAATGGAGTGCCTGATCGAAGGGATGAAATTCATGGCCATGATCCCGGAGGAGGTTTACTACTTCTCGGACGAACTCATCTCGGAACTCTCTCATCCGGTTACCGCAAAAGGCACTTGGGGCAGAAAAGATGCGGTTACTACCTCCTCGACATCGGCCGATCAACCTGTGCTCGAACGTCCATCACCCGATCCGCCAAAGTATACAGTCACGTTTGAAACCGGAGAAGAGCCTTCGGCGCACCTTCCCTGTTTGCTCGTCAATATCGGCTCGGGGGTGTCCATCATCAAGGTCGATGCTGATGGCACGTTTGAGCGTGTGAGTGGTACGAGCTTGGGTGGCGGTACCTTGTGGGGTTTGCTAAGCCTGCTTACGCCTGCCCGAACGTTTGATGGTGCGTTAATGGTTAATCGCCCTGTTTGCTAGCCGACCCTCATTGTCTTGGCAGAGATGTTGGCCCTGTCTGAGAAGGGTGATAATGCCATGGTGGACATGCTTGTCGGCGATATCTACGGCACGGATTACACGAAGCTCGGCCTTAAATCGACTACTATTGCGAGTTCCTTTGGTAAAGTCTTTAAGCATACCGGCGAGGGTAAGGAGGGTGGTGAACGCGGGACGTTCAATGCAGAAGACGTTAGCAGAAGTCTGCTCTATGCAGTGTCGAACAACATTGGACAAATTGCGTGCGTGGAGACTGTCCCTGGGTTTTGTTCGGGATTCCCTGACAGGTCCTTATCTAGATACATGAACGCGGAGAAGTACGGCTTGGACAGGATCTACTTTGGAGGCTGTTTTATTCGCGGTGAGTGTCGACATTTGTGTGGTTGTCCCAGCACTGATCTCGTCGTAGGACATGCAACTACTATTACCACCCTCTCCTATGCAATACGGTTTTGGAGCAAGGGTAAGAAACGCGCACTCTTTTTGAGACATGAGGGTTTCTTGTATGTTTCCTGCTTGTTGCCTTTCACATTGACATTGACATTGACATCGATGCAGAGGCGCAATCGGTGCATGGATCAAGAATATCGACGCAGAAGAAATCGAAGGGAGCTCACCAGCTGCCATTTCCTAGTTGCTGCGGTGACTTGACGTTGTGGGTTACACTCTTCACACGTTCTGAGAACATCGAATGGTACCCCACGAGGTGACCGTATGGAGATGGGTTTCTCATCGCCACTATAAATACCCCGTATACTCCCACTGCCATGGATGATTACACAGACCCTGATTTATATGTATGTAGTATTAGTATGGGGTTGTCAAGGCCCTACTTGATTGGAAACCAGCCTGTTATCGTACGTTACGTTATATCGACTCTACCCTGCATTGTACGATGTTCTGATGAGGATCGAGGTGGGAGACTACTAGATTGGATTTGCGTTAGACATTGATTATTTAATTGTTATCGTGGCCGCTACTAGTAGTAGGGTTCACGGGATGCGGTGGCATTGGTGACCACAGCTGTACCATGGGATCGTTCCATTCGTGCTGTGAGCGGCCGTTAGCACGACCCGTTCTACATCCGCCATCACCGAATCCGGGATCCAGGTGCCTGCTGAATCGGTGAGGCAACCAAATTTTTAGATACAAGAAGCAGCTTCGAAGCACGAACAAGACACGGATATGAGGAGGGTGCACGCGTACGTCAACAAGGTGAGATGTATATACATAGGCGGTGACCGGTGATGTTGAGAGTGGGAGATCGGGCTGGCGTCCCGTTCTGGTCTGCCAGCTTGCAAGTGAACTTGTAGGGAATGAAATTAGCATGATCAGATTCAGATAGGTACGATGATGTAATCACTGCAATTCCACGTGCAACTTTCCTCGGGCTCGTGAAAAAGAAAGAAAAAAAATACCGACTGGTTTCAGGTTCAAGTGACGACTCGAAGACACCCAGGAGGATGGGTGAGAAGTGAGCCTGGCTGTGGACATCAGTCGGTTGCCTGTTCTGCGAGATCAGTGGGCGTGTGAATATTGAGCCATTAGGAACAGAGTTGTTTAAAAAAGGTGCCGATATGGAATATTGCCAGAGCTCGATATACAGGGCCTTTGTCATGTCGCAAGCTTGAAATTCCTCTTTTCCTCAAACCACCCCATGGATAGACTCTTGCAACGCTCTTCCCCACACATCTCTCCGAAAAAATCAACCCCCCATCACAGGTCTGCCCCATCTCCTCCCTCCTACTCCACTACGTACGACGGCGACGACGACAGACCCTTCCCCGATGAAAAACCAGCTTCCAGGAGGTCTGACAGGCACAACGGCCCCGACAACTCAGACAAGACCTCGTCCAAGAAACCACGTCACCGTCATAGTCCAGTCCAACTAGCCGCTCTCAATGAGCTCTTTGACAGAAATGAGCACCCCAGTTTAGAGGAGCGCACAGAGCTCGCTGAGAAGCTTGGAATGTGAGTTCCCTCTTTTGGCTATATCGGCCGTCTTATCAATCCGTGGCCTGTGTCTTGTCATGTCACCCCTCCTGGCCGATTGTTCCAAGGGAAACCAAGACCGTCAATGCTTGGTTTCAGAACAAGCGAGCCTCTACCAAGAAGCGGAACAAGACTGCGCCCGCCGAACATTCAACTCCCGCCACAACTGATCCTGTGCCGGAAAAATCGTCCAAGCAACCACTCCCATCCAATCTCCCGTCAATAGCCAACCTGCTTAATTCCACCCCCCCTGTCACTGCGCCACAGTCGTCACGTCCTCGCTCTCATGCTTCATCCGCTCGCAGATCCAGGCAGAAGGATCTACATCTTAATGATCATATCCTCGCAGACCCCCTTGCTAGCGCGAGTCGTACCCAGAATAATAGTCAAGAAACGGCCCTCGAAAGCTCCTTTTTCGCTGGTCCCTCCGAGTATTTTGGACAGGATCGATTCATATTATCCCACCATCGTGGGCATCATTCCGACATTGGGGCTGTGCCTCCATTACATAATCCTGACTTGGACCACATGCTTCCCGATACGGATAGCCGTTTCGTATCCGAGAATGATGGTGTTCCGTCTCGAAGGGGTCGCAACGAGGTAGCAAGAATGCGAACTTCACCAGAACAGGCTGAAGAACTGCGCCGTGCTTATGCCCTCAACGACCATCCCACCCGGGAGCAGAGACAGGAACTTGCGGACAAAATTGGCATGTATGTCACCCTGGTCATTATTAAAGCTTGTTTGTGTGCCTGATAAACTTTCAGGCGATTGCAAAGTGTGACCAATTGGTTTCAGAACCAACGCAGCCAAGCAAAGAAGCACAGAGAAGAGTCTACTTCTACCCCAGACGTTTCTGCACACCCAGCGTCAACAAGTAGTGGTGATGGTCCGTTATCATCACACGTGTCTCATCCCCCTCTTCCACCTCGGTCTCACCATCCTTCGTTAATGACCCGTGAACACGAGTCTCGTCCTGCCTCATTGAAACTCCTGTCGGCTGGCGTGAACGATTACCGGGAAGCTTCGACTCCTCGGAGTAGAATGTCACTGCCTCCTTCATTTAATTCTCGAATGTCTTCACCGCGAATACGGAGAAATATCATACCCTACGCTAGGGGTCCGAGAGACCTTCACATAGATGAAGGTAGACACTACGATAACAGTAGTGAGGGTGCTAGGGCCGAGGATAGTGTGTCACGTCCTCGGCGGTCTCGTCCAGAGCCATATCAGCTTGTTGCAATGAAGAAGCTGCTTCATCGGACATTGACACCTTCTATAGAAGAGCGAAGTGCGCTGGCATTGGAGATTGGCATGTGGGTGTATGCGTCGTTAGCAGTCTCAGAACGAGTCATTGACTATTTTTATCTAGGGATATCGGCAAGGTGACCAATTGGTTCCGCAATATTCGTCAGAACGCTCGCAAGCGTGGAAAGCGTTCAGGAATTTCTACTAAAGGTGCCAATCCCCACGAACACGATGTCTCATCTGGTTCTTCCGTGTACGATGATGACGATGCCATGGACCTCGTCTATGAGGACATCATGGATCAGGATATGGATGAGCGCAGCGAGGAGGAATATCAGGAGGCTGTGACCCCCTTCACGGACATATCATCATCGCCACCTCCAAGCAAACGGTCAAGGTCGCATCTTCCTGTCCATGACGGGACGGAGCCCATGGACGTCGGCCTCGAACCATCCGCTCTTCAAGAATGTAGAAAGGTCACCGGAATGGCGCCCGTCGGTGGTCCCAGCGACTACGACTCGGAAATGAAAGCCGTAACATATTCTGGTGTAAAGATTGAGGATGCGCTCTTATTGTTGAGTTTCCATCAGCATGTTGTTCACTAGGCGTGTAAGTGGGTAATGGTGTTCACGTGATCGACTCTCCGCTGACACGCTAAATTCAGCCCTTGATGAGCACAGTTCTCTGATCGTGTATTATCACTCGTTGCCATCACTTGTGCCTTTTCATCGTTCAACCCACACGACCATGTGTCTGCGCGGACACTCTACAACATATCCATCATTATTGATTAAATTGTTCAATCTATTTATTTCCCATTGTTCTGCCATCGAGAGAGCAATTGCACTTGTCCCTCACCCATGATTTTGCTGCTGCATATACTGTTGTTTGCAAACCTTGCATCAGATAGCACTTCGATCCAATTCCACCCAGCATGTGTCACCTAGTAGCCTTCCTTCCTACGTAGATAAATCGTCTTGAAGTTAAGGTAAAGCAATCTCTTGATCAGA
This sequence comes from Boletus subcaerulescens, assembly GCA_038090555.1. Lineage (NCBI taxonomy): Eukaryota > Fungi > Basidiomycota > Agaricomycetes > Boletales > Boletaceae > Boletus > Boletus subcaerulescens. Next base: position 88,539 of record JBBPNA010000012.1, read on the forward strand.
ATGTAATAATAAGTAATTTGCCATGATTACACTGAATTGCGTCTCGCGCTCCTCCCCTTTCTCGTAGCTTTACTCTTGTCTGCGTTTGGACCGTCGATGGTCAAGCTAGGTAGTTTCCCTTCGTCTTCCCAGCGGTCTAGTATCTCGATCGCGGCATGGTACCCCTTCCTCTCGATCTCGTCGTACTTGCTAAACTGAAGTGTGCTGTACTGTGAACGGTGAAGATCGTATTGTCGCCTCGTCTGCTTGACATGTGCTTGTTCGCTTACCTCTTGAACTGGCATCTTCATATACAAGCATCCACGAGCGACCTTGGCTTCTTCAAGCGTCCGAACGCTTGATACACTAAACGGAAAAAAAAAATGGGGAGGGGGGGGAGACATGATGAGAACCCAAACCACAACAAGATCAAGCGCATAAAACACTCACTATGCGAGTCGACTCTGTATCTCAGGTATCGCCGGTATGTTGCGCACGTTTGAGAAAGGATTCCATCTGTTCAGGACGAGCCACCATCCCGACAAGGAATCACCAAAGTTGCGAGGTGAGTTGTCGTCGATCTGCACGTCAATGTGTGTGTGCGTGTGTGAGTTGAAGGTGGGAGGGTGACTTACGGAACCGACGTCGACTGCGATGACGACGCTTGCTCCCATGGAAAACATGGTCGATACCTGATAAAAAGGTTGGTGTTCGCTCGATAGCTTTGGAATATCTATTCCTGTCACCCACAGGTAGGTTGTCAACTAGCCACGACAAATCAGGTCAGCCGAATGTGGCAAGGGGACATGACATGATGGAAAACGTACGATAGCCGCCATCAACGAGCATACAACCATTGTCACACAAGGGGGGCAACAAGCCGACCAAGGTCATGGATGCGCCTAGGAAAACAGTGGCATGAAACATAGCATACAGAAGGTACTGTCACGTACGAATGAATCTCCAAGCATAACCGGTCTCGTGTATCTCCATACGCGACGTGTTAATGTTGGTCGTGTTACAATAGTATGGAAGCCACATGTCCTCGATATGAAGATCGTAAAAGGCCTGAGATCGCTTAGCATGGGCTGCATGGAATAATGTGACGATTTACCTTGTAGATCGTGCGATTAAACTCGTGTCCCTGCTCAAGAAATTATCGAAAGTTTCGTTTTCAGGTATGAAGATACCTACCGTCGTATAAGCCACAAGCGGATAAGTGACGTCGGACAGCATTCTCCAGATATTACTCATTCGACTGCTAAACTGTTTTGTCCGACTTGCACTGAGGATGATGTCACAGTCGCGTGCATATAGGCCAGCGATAAACGACCCTATACTTGTTCCAGCAATGTGGTCGATTGGAATGCCTCGTTCCTCCAATACCCTTATGACACCCTGGGGTACGAGGACGTCAAGACAGGTATATTCCCATGGAGATGGCAAACGATTACTTACGATGTGCGACAATCCTCGCGCACCACCACCCCCAAGTACAACTCCGATTGATTTACCACAAAGCCTCCTGGCCAATCGCGAGAAATCGTTGACCAGGGGATGACGCTGAGGACGTGCATGTGCTCGCACTCCTCTGTACCTCTGAATGCCACTCTGAACCTTATCCTTTAGATTTTTGAATGCAACGACTGCTTGAGGGTCTTGTGATGGCGATGCCTTTGCCAAGGGTAAGATAAGACCCTGGTTACTCGGTTTGTTAACGTTCAGCGATGCGTGGTAAAACACCTACCGGCAACTCAACATGGGTATGTTGATGAACCCACGGTCGGTTCTAATACGCCACGTAAGGATTTCATCCCCTAGGCTTTGTCAGTATATGCACTGACCTTGAGCCACTCTCTTGTTGAGCCGGGGGCAACCGATCGTTCTGGGTGGAGCAGCACAAGCTCCTTCCGAGCAGTAGTCTTCATGGAAAGAAGGAGGCGTTCATATTCCCCGATACTCGGGTCATCCCCCATACCAACAACCATGACGAAATCCGCCTAAAAGCATGAGCCACGTGTCTTACATTATGAATCGCCCCTACCTGTCGGATACAAGTTTGCGTCCAGGGACTGTTAACCGGCGAATCGGCAACGTAGAGCACAATCCGATATCTCTGCTCTTGGTCAGCCAGCCACGCGGCTGCCTTGAGTTTTCCCATTCTGGAAAAGGCATGCCGTCCAAGGTGTCCTGAAACGGAGGCTTGGTTGAGATATGATGTCTTGGCACCCATCTCTTCCAATGCGGCCTTGAGCTTCCGAGCGAAAGTGTCAATAGGAACAAGTCGAGAAGTGGGCAGAATGGCTACGGTCTTCAGGTTTGTGTTATTCCGGCCGAGTTCGATCGCTGTGTTCGGTCGATGAGCGTTTGAGGATGCGTCCACCTCATCGCGTACTCGGGACGCAATGGTACGGAGAAGCCTGGGGATTCAATGAGCATGCTAGCGTAATTCTCAAGTCCGAACATACTGTGAAGTAGTGCGAGGATTGCTAGAAAGGGTTTGTTAGCCTGACTGGAGCCCCTTGGTGCATGAAGCAGTTGACCCACCGCGAGGAAATTGCATTGAAAAGGGTTTGCGGCATTCGGATCAGCTCCGAATCACGAATGGCATGCATCGTTGTTCGGCGTGGCGAGTTGGTGATCACGTCGAGCTCTCCAACTGTGTCTCCTTGACCATATTCACCGGTAATTGTTACTTTGCCGTTTTCTCCCTCAGTTATGGAACGCAATCGCCCATTAATGACGATGTAAAAGCTGTCGCTGACATCCTGTGGTCTCCAAAGAACTTGGCCGGCGCTGGCTTGCATCCAGTCCAACGAGGCATCAATTTGTAGTACTGGGAAGAAGTGAGGAAACGTTCTCTGATCAAGAATGCGCATACCAAGTGGAGAGAGCAATGAAATCAACCTCTTTGCGAGCGTCAGCTGAACGATAGGTCGCTTCTCTAGCAAACGTTCCAAAGCTTTGGCAGGCAAAAAGCCAACGTACGTATCTGTCTTGGCCTGGATATCGACATAAGAAGGTGTACTGCAAAGTGAAGCTGGTAGGGGCTTCAGTCAAGAGTCTCACATTAGGACGTGTAACATACCGAGATACCCTGCGATGCCTCCGGGCTTTACAGTGAAGAGGAGTTTGCGAACCTCCCGCCTACCACTATCTGACCTTGTTTGATCATGTGTGAATATCGAGTCGGTGTCGGAACCCCATGTCTTGGATTGTGATGCAGCTGGAGCGGGATACTGCGACTCTGTCGGAAGAAGAATGTCCAAAAAACCCTCAATGACATAGTATAGACCTATCCCGCTGTCAGTCTTTCGGTATTTTCCTGCTAAAACACTGACCTGTGTTGCGTTCACCTGTCTTCACGAGGGTTGAGCCGGCAGAGAAGAACAGGATCTCCACTTCATTGTCTAAGCCACTCATGTAGCCGTTGGCATTCGAGGAACTCCCAGTTGCACTAGACGCGTTGTCATCACCGACATCTAGAAGAGAGAGCGATCCAAAGGGCGAGATGAACGTCCCCGTCGGCGACTTTGATGCATCAAATGGCGGAAAAGCTGGCGAGGCTTCGATAGACTCTCCTCCACTAATAGGAGGTTGCAGTAACCCAATAGATTTTGCAATGCAGGACATGACCTCATCGCGAAGGTCGAAGTCGTCCCCTAGGAAACGGGCAAATGAAACGTTCTTAAATGTGGGGATACGAGGTGTATTCAAGATGGTGAAAGCACGAGAATAAGATTTGCTATGAGCGTCATTTGCTTGGCCGGTTGACGTAAGGAGGTCTCCCGCTTGGACTTGCTGGCGGGCTCGAATATTGAAAGTACGCATGGGTATGGGACCTATAGGACTTTCCGTAAGCTTTTCTCTTGAACTGATCGCGCTGGCGCTGCTGTTAAGTTTGCCGGAGGAGATTATGGATGGCGAGGGCTCATGGCTGAAATAGTCGCTCTCCGAGTCGGATTCCTGGACTGCGACATCATCAAAGCGTTGGCGCAAAGAATGTAGTCCGCCACCTTCGTAAAAGGAGTTTGGCAACGGATGACATGCGATTTCGTTGATTGCCTTCTCAGTGCGGAGGACTTCCGTTGTCAGTCCTAGATATTTGTGAGCTGCATTGAAAGTTACGCGCGAGAACCTGGTCATAATGACTGTTGCAGAAGGGTTATCTTGGGACGCGTTGATTGATTGGTAATAGTTACCTTGGACGATGTGACCTGTCGCTTTCGGAAACTTCTTGGTGACTCTCCGGAATGCTTCAGCTGGAATAACTGCGAGTGTGCTGTCTTCCGTCGCCCGTCCGACTATGCCATGACGAATCTGAGATTGCTGAATGGAATACGACTGCGGAGGTAAAGGAGCACTTGAGGAAGTGGGCGACCGCCCAGTCCCGGTCATACTGATCGGGTGAGCTGTTGAACCCGAAGATGAGATTGACGCTGTTCGATTGCGGGACAAAGGAGTGGGAGAGGACTCCTCTGATGCGAGGTCGAGATGCGATACATCAGTGCTTATTCGTCCGGGACGGGTTTGCGGAAGATTTAACTGAATTGGGAGGTTCGAGGGGGGTATATGCTGGGCATCCTCCTGCCAACTCAATTTGATCTCGTCTGTGAACAAACTGAGGATGTTGAAAAGGCTGGACAGTGTGCCTCCGCTCCCAACTTCGTTGATTAATTGATATCCATTCATATCTTCGTCGTCCCAAGAACCGTTTTGTAGCGGCGTCTGGCCGGTTCGCGCGAATACTTGGACGGTTCCATCTATGACACAATAGAAATTCCGATCCTGATCGAGTGAGATACTGTCTCCTGCGATGAGCCGTCTGGTCTGTAGATGCCTAGCTAATTCATGGAAAACCTGGCATGTACTTAGGTGAACGAGAACGAAGAAGAGAAGGTGATACTGACTGGCTTTTCAAGAAAGCCGAAGACGCGCACGGCTTGCAGGAAGTCGTCCAAGTAATTATGGAAGGCTGGGGGTTGTTCTGTCGTATTCACATCTGGATGGAGAGCATTGACGTCCGGTTTGACTAGCGGTGGCTCTTTGAGCTGTGAGTAAGTGTTGAGATATCGCAAGCGAATCCAGTAGTTCAAGGCGACTGCTGATGCGGCGAAGAGGAACGCAAAGGACCAAAAGTTCAGCTAGGAAGAGTGATGCGTCAGCACTTGCCCATGTACGATCGAGGAAATGCTGACCGTCAGTGTCATGGAATACGAGAGCACGAAGTAGATGAGCCGGGGAACCGAAATGGTCGCAAAGGTGATGAGGGACTTGACCCATGAGAGCATCCACACTGAATAGGTCGTTCACCCGTCGAACTTGGCATCATCAGGCTAGAAAAACACGCACAAGTGACCCAGAAACACGCGGACAAGAGAGAAAGGAGAGGGTGTCTGCCATCAAACTCCGGAGCGGGGGTCGACGTCTCCATCGTGGTCGCGGTTGAACGTCAAAATCGCCAGCTGGGACTGTGATTAAAAAGGATCAGTTTGAACGTAATTTCTTTACTAGTCGAACTCTGCACACCAACTGAGCGGTGATGGCAGCCACCTTGTAATTTGTGGCTGTGTCATCCCAGCATCTCCAGCAATGGCAGCGACCTCGGCCCTGTCCTCCACAGATCTCCAGTCCACATCAGGCGTCGAACGCGACGATGAGCAAACCCTGGACGTCCAGGTTTTGAAAGATGCCGCGAAAAAGGCTCTGGTAAACGCCCTCAATTCAGTAAGTTTCTCCACTCTTAACCTTGTTCGCGCTCACAGATGCATCCTAGGTAAATGGCGCAAAGACGCTTGTGCTCGACTCAACTCTTGCCGGGCCTTTGGGGCTTGTTACGGAAGTCGCGCTCTTAAAGGTATCTCTTGTCTGAAGTACACATCATGCCAGTTCTAATGAAACGGTAGAACCACGGCGTAGACAAGATGTTCTGGCTCGAACCCGGCCCTTTGACCTCGACTACCACGAATGTGATTTATCTTTGCAGACCTCTCATCAAATACGTAAAAATAATCGCGGGTCAGTGATGTCAACTTCTGTACCTCATCACTACCAACCAAAATATCAGACCAAATTAAGAGGTCTTCCAAGGAGCCTCACAAGTATCGATACACGCTCTTCCTCGTCCCCCGGACCTCAACCCTTGTTTCTCGGATACTGGAGGAGGAGGGTGTTCTTGGTGACTTGACCGTCTCATCGTACAACCTACAGTTTATACCCGTCGAGGAGGATGTCATTTCACTTGAACACGACAGTGCATTCAGGGAACTATGGGTGGTAGGAGCAATCATATCTGGCCAATTGCGCAGGGTTTCATCTTTCAACTTCATCACAGGATGGTGATGAAACTATCATATACAATTCAGCGTTAGCCTTGAATGCTCTACAGCATACATTCAGCCGGTTCCCCCGCATTATTGGAAAGGGAGATTACGCCTCGGTAATGGCATAGGTAATTGGATTCACGTTTACCCGACTAATTCTCAAGGCAGAAACTTGCTACGCTGTTAACCACCCTTCCCGAGCAGCAGGTAGCCCCTGCCAATGCCCTGAATATTCCGCCTCCGTTTGACTCTTTGATCATCTTGGATCGGCATGTTGATATGATCACCCCATTACTGACCCAGTTGACATACCAGGGTCTCATTGACGAGTTAGTTGGCATCAGGAACTGTGAGCAGTGCATGCTCGTAGCTAAGTGGCCTTCTCAATCCTTGTTAGCCCAAGCCGAACTTCCTCTGAGCCTCTTGAAGCCACCATCTGCTCCAGATCCCACGAATCCAAGCACCTCGCAGTCATCCAAAAACATAACACCAGTCACGAATGAGAAGACGAAGAAACATTTCTTGTCGGCGTCGACGGACCCTTTGTTTGCGGATTTGCGAGACTTGCATTTCTCCTCTCTTGGCAAACGACTGAATCGCGTCGCCCATCGGATTGACGAGGACTACAAAGTGGGCATGCCATGCTCAAGATTGTGAATGTTCTCTTATGCATTATACAGGCCCGCTTCGAGGCCAGGACAGTTGCGCAACTCCGTGATTTCGTTAGTAGGCTGAATGGATTGCAGACAGAACACGAAGCTCTAAGACTGCGTGAGTAATTGCATACTTTGTATCCCTACTGCTCTCGATGTCCCATGTTAGATACTGGTTTGTGGGAGATGTTAGTACCGCGGACACGCACAGAGCTATTTAACAAGTCTCTGGAAGTCGAGCAAAGTAAGCGTTTTGTATTGAGACGGTGTATATTACTGATTTTCAAATTCCTCTTGATCCGCGAAGATCTTGTTGCTTCGTATGAGACCACAGCGCAGATCAACGCTATCGAAGAAATGATTGCTCAGGGGGCAGATATGCAGACCGTTGCTAGGCTTCTGTGTCTTGCGAGTATAACCGCCGGTGGTATCAAAACTCGCCTGCTGGAGAATGTGAAAAAAGAGTTTCTCCAGGCAAGGATTGGTACTTGCTTCTCTTTATGATGTGCTGAACATATGCTTGCTCAAAGGCTTACGGATATCATCTATTGCCCCTTTTACTTTCCTTGTCTGCATCCCCGCTCTCCGTGCTCCTGCAAAACCCATCTCCTGCATCGACAGCTGCGGTGAATAAGCTGCCATTTACCGCATTACGCAAATCGCTGCGTCTCCTTATCGATGACAATCCGGAAGCTCTGGAAGAGCTCGAGAATGATATTGGCTACGTATACTCCGGCTATGCGCCAATCAGTGTTCGGCTAGTTCAATGTGTTGCGCAAAAGAGCGGTGTTATCAGTAATCCTGCGGAGAAGGCCAGCGCGGATGACCGAGACGGAAAGGGGAAAGGTTCGACTTCCAAGAAACTCTTTGCGCACCCGATTGTCGGTTGGAAAGGTTTCGAGGATGTACTCTCTACCATTCCGGGAAAAACGTTTGATATCGTGCAAAAGATGCCTAGTGGGACAGGACCTGAGACCCCATCTCTTTCTGGGCTTCGTAAGTGTGGTCATCTTGGGTTGTTGATAGCGTCGATAACCACATATTATCTGCAGTTCGACCTCACGAGCAACCAACTATCACGGTCGTATTTTTCCTTGGTGGATGTACGTACACGGAGATTGCAGCTCTGAGGTGGGTGGGTCGTCAAAACAAAGGTACGGACTCGTTTTACATATTTTGAGAAACATGTGGATTGATTACCGCAGGTCGGAAATTCCTTATCGCCACCACTGGGATCGTGAGCGGTGCAAGCTTGATAGAGAGCATGGCCAACGAAGGGAGAAGAGGGTCTGGAAATCGAAGCGTCTGATGCTGTCGTATGTTCGATGCCTCGTATGGGCCACGATGTATGACGTGTCGCGTCCTATCTGAGATGTTGGAACCGCAGTGTAGTGTTTTGATTCAAATCTTGTTCTCATCGGTCTCATCTACAGGAGGTCCGCGAACGGCGCAGACTCGTGTCCTAGTCAACGAGAACTCGGCGACGGACTCTTTAGGAGACGGATCCTGGGAGTGCACTCTGCCGGCACTGTAGGTCAGCGCCAATGCGTTATTTTTTTCCTGCCTCTCATATGGCACATGATGTTGAACGTATGCACCAACTTGAGGCCAAAATTCACAGTTGTGTGCTCATTCAAGGACCCGGTATCGCGTATCGCAACGGTGGAGGTTGGTTGCAGGCATTACGTGGTGGTTCATAAGGAGTGTCTGGGGTCCTTCTCGGTGGGTCCTCGAGAACAGCCTGTCAAACTTTGAGCTCAAGTCTCGTATAAGGTCCGGTCAACATGAACCTTTCCACCCTTGCACAGGCAACCACGTCTGGTCTGATTCTTCATCCTCTTTCATTTTTTCAAAACAAAAAGGTATTTACTGGTCCCCTTTATGCGTTTGTCAATTTGTTGACGGTGTTTCTTGTGTGCTCGCCGTCGTGCTCCGGCACCGCCCCTGTTGCTGGTCTGTGCGTTCTAGGGTTCAACTTTTCTCGGTTCTACAAAATTCGGGTAATCCCTCTTCCACGCATACACGACAACGATGCCTCCACGCGCAACAGAAGGAAAGACAGCCTCAGAGAAGCCCCCAAAGAAGACGAGTTGGTTTTTTCTGCGCTCATCACCGTTCTGTTGTTGGTTGTAATGCAATCTGTCCGCAGAGTCCGGGGGCGGAGGACGAAAAAAGCTTAGTGCCTTTAACAAATTCATGCAATCGGAAATGGCACGACTAAAGGAGTCTGACCCTGACATACCTCATCAAGAGAGGTGAGTAACTTGGGGCATATATTGTGTTCTTGTTGATGAATCACATCTCTGAGTAGGTTTAAGCTTGCGACTTCCAACTGGAAGAAGGCAAAGGAGAACCCCCGGGCCACTGCTGCATGATCGTCCCATCTTTCCTGATCCGTACCCTTTATCACTGCCGTCGTCGAACTTGGAGGTTTTTCAGCTTGTACCGAGTTTGGCAACACGTGCACGCTATCGTATTCTTATTGGTAACGGTTTCGTTTTCGGTGTATTAAATGTTTGCTGTCTGCTTGTTTGTCTTGGGGTACATGCTTTGCACACCGTGGTCGTCGAATATGATCTTGTCTTTGAACCGAACAAGAGCGATTCGGGTGGTTGAGGAGACGATGGCTCGATTTAGCTGCTTCGTGATGGTGGCCCCTGAGTGCTTGAGCCGTCTCTTTCCAGCGGGCTCAAGCAACGAGCTCAACCGTGGTTTCCTCTGGCAACCCAGCGCACGTCTTATCTCGCCCCATGAAGTATTCCCAGCACTCGTCCGATGACTCATTAAAGCCTTCCACCTCGCCTTCGCCTGCCTGTACACCCTCTGCCCACCCCTCCATGTGTATGCCTCATCACACACCTCCGGAACATCCGGATCCAGCTCGGTGCCCCTCCCCCACCTCCTCGGTTGCCGTCGACATCGGACCCAGCCACACCTCCGATCCACCCGTCACGCTCTTCTCTCCTTCATCTCTCGCTGAATCTCCGTTGCCATTGCACCCCTTGCGCGACTCTCCATCGCACAATCTTGCACCATCTAATCTACCCCCGTTTAATCTCGCCTGCCCAGATGCCTCATTAACATTGCTCAACAAAGGCAAAGCCAAGGATCCCCCACCCACGTTGCCTCCTCTCTCGTTCTCCCCATCTGCCTTGGCTTACAATATCGACGACCGGTCGTCATCCACACCAGGCCCGTCCTCGTATCGGTCCACCTGTCCCTCTCTCTCAAGTCAATCGCCCCAAAGTTCGATAGAAAGTAACATCGTACAGGCACACGAGCCTCCCACTCTCACCAAAGTCCCTTCCCGCACGAGGTCCTTCTCTAACATATCCATCCAGTCAACTACCCCATCCATGTCTAAAATCAGAATCAAACTCGCCGCGTCTTCCAAGGCCCCGGTCAACCTCGCGCGCAGGTTGCTCAATAGAAACAAGGGAGATGCCGCTGGACCTTCAGTGATGGGATCAAACGAGCTTGTCGACCCTCTGCAAATTGGTTTGATGCCCACTGAAACAGGAAATTGTCTCTTTCCGTGGCAAACCAAGGACAGTACGCGAGCGTCCTCGCCCAGGGCAGGAGTGGAAGCACAGGCTGCAACCGTAACCGTACCAGACGTACCCGTCGTCTGGTATCCTGACAACCATTATTTGGATGGGATCCCAGGTTCAAGGGGAATCGGTCGTTCTTACTCGTCACCTTTTCCCAAGTCCGCATTTGATGTCGTTCCCCAAGTCGATTTCGAAGATAAATCTATCCCTCTGCCGCTCCATGCCCAGGATTTGTTTGACGAGATGTTGCCAAGGGAACTTCGAATTCGTGTATTTTCTGCTTTGATCTCGCTCCATGAAGAGGATCACGAACAATTCAAACAAAGCGGAAAGTGGTCGGTTCTAGTAGCAACTTCGTCGAAAAACCGTTGGGTTGGTCGAAACCGTGCGGTGCGCGAACTTGTCAAGCTGAGCAGGGTGGGTATAGTTGTTCCTGTCCTATCGATCCGGTGAATCAATCGTGAAGTCAGGTATCAAAGCTATGGCGTACATTGGTCTTTGACGGCCAGCTCTGGCAAAACGTCGATCTGCGAGCCTTCCCTTCCACCTCTTCCACCTTCCTTCCTTCTCTCGTCGAACTCTCAGGTCCATTCATAAAGAACCTCGACCTATTGGGACACACGTACTTTTCCCCGACTGCGTTGACCGACATGGCCGGTGGCCTTTGCGTGCGCTCTGCACCTATCGTAAACTTCACATATACGCAGCTGACCACGATCACTTTGCAAGGCTGTACTGCGTTGACGACACAGTCGCTTCATGGCCTTCTCATCCGGTCACCATTCCTCCGCAGCTTGAATGTGAAGGGCCTGCAAGTCGTGACGAACGCCACCTTTGACGTACTTGCACTTTGCTCGCAACTCGCATCACTGAATATGAGTCGATGCGCCAACATTGATGGGGATGGCGTTCGCGCGTTTGGAGCGGCGGTGATGGCACGAGGCGCTCGCCTCGCGCTCAGGGAACTCTGGTTGTGCGGGCTTCAGATGATCGACGACGACGCGCTGGCGACGTTGGGGAAAGCTGCACCTCATCTTGAAGTCCTTGATCTGAGCTACTGTCGTGGCCTGCACAACTCCGCTTTGGAGGCATTCGTGGCTTGTGGGCAGAGTGGAGAAGTCTTGGGAGAGACCATTTCGTTGACATCTCGGCAGGCAGGCAGGGACCCATGGGATACACGTCGATACACGCGACGCGTGACGGCCCTCAGACACCTCTCGCTCTCCAGATGTACCATGCTCACAGACATTGCATGCTCGAACCTCGCTTATTCGGTTCCTCGTTTGGAGTTGCTTGAACTCGAAGGAATCGGACACACGCTCAAGGACGATGGCCTCGTACATCTCCTTGCCACCACACCGTTCATCCGGAAGCTCGATCTAGAAGACGCTTCCGACATCACGGATGCAGTTCTCGAGGTGCTTACCCCGGAGCCTGTCGTAGAAGGTTCGACCCCGTCCAAGACGACAACACCACCACAGCCTGGTCATGCACTGGAACACCTGACAGTGTCAGGCGCGACCAATTTGACCAACGACGCATTCAAAGCGCTCATTCGCGGCTGTTCAAATTTACGGGTTCTCGAAGCTGACAGCACGTCTATATCCGGGACGGTGCTCAAAGAGTTCGTTCGACAGGCTTGCAACCGAGGCATCAACGACGCAGGGTTGGTCGTCGTCGATTGTCGCTCGGTTGCAGAACGCGCTATCAAGGACGTGGTAGCGAACTCTCGCCCCCGCAAGGGGTGGCGCTCGTGGGAGGCGAGAAAACTTGGTTATTTGGATGGGAGGGATGGCGAGGATCTCAAAGTCGGACAAGACGAGTGTGACGAGAAGCGGGTGGTGATCAAGTCATTTTACAGTTGGCAAACCGTTGACGCAGTGCGCCACGTGAGGGAACGCAGGAAGAAGAACAAGAAGTCGCAGTGTACATCGGAACAGTTGAGCGAGCCCGAAGACGGAGTGAAACTGCTTGGGAGGATGAAGTGGTGGATGTCAAGTAGCAGGGGGTCTTCGGGAAACAATACGCCTGGTGAGGACAGTGATCGCGATGGATGTGTGGTGATGTGATGAAGGTCCTAAATGTATTTTTAACTTTGCACTGTATAGTTTAGTAAATTTCCTCTTCCTCTTAGTGTCTACTGACTGTACTAAACTTACATGCAGCAAGCCAGTAGGTTAGGTGATCTACGTCTCTGTATTTCGTGGAAATCAATTTAAGCGTGGAGCGGGGGAGAACGAGGCATCCTACGAGAGTCAAGAATTTCGTGGCTTCTTTGCTTTACGCTTCTTTGCAGCTTTTTTTGTTTCTCGATCTTCTGACGTCGAGACAGAGTCTCCCTGTGAAGATGTGTCGGCTGATAGAGATTGTACTGGCGTGTAAGACTTTGCTTTCTTGCTGTTTTCTGATGTCTGAGGTGTGGCCTCGGGGGTCGATATATTTTCGGACCCTGTAGTATATGAAAATTTGATTGATCTTTGACAAGGTTGTGGAGCCTCACCAGAGAAGGGGCCTATACGAGGTCGTTTGCGCCTTGATGAAGGAACTTCCCCGCCTTTGGACTGTTCCTCTCCTGAGGCCCGTCCCTTGCCTTTGTCCAGTCTCGTGTACCTCGGTTCTTCAGGCAGAGGATCTGCAATGTCCGTTGCCCCGTCTTCGATACCCGTCTCTTCATCAAACACTTCAAGATCCTCTTCCTCCTCGCTCCCTAACTCCTTGAGCTCCTTCTCGTACTCTGCACGCGCCACCATTTTGGTCGTGACCTTGACTGGAACACGCTCGTGACTGGAACTAGAACTCGCCAGAGGCCCGTCTGCCGGTTCGTCGACTAATCGGGGATTCTTGGCCTGAGCGATAGCATATTTGATGAATCGCTCTGCGGCTGCCTTGTCTATACCCATCTTGCCTGTCGCGCATTCATCAGACTAGGCGTGCGAGTCAAGAAGTAGAATAAAAAACTTGCGTTTCTGATGGGATTCTTCTGCATGTTTGATCTTGTCAAAGTATTGACGAACGCGTTCCTGAGGTGTGGTTGCTCAGAGCTGGACGGGTCCGGGTATCAAAAGGGAGGACCCACGTACGAGTTCAGCGACGACGCGGTGTGTCTTGGGGTCTATCCCGCGACTTTTCAGATACACTGCGGGGCGGGGCGAGCAGAGACGTCAGCGCCCGAAGCCGTTGAGTCGTTGGATCACGTACCAAATACGAGGTCATACACGACATAGGGTATGACGACGTGGAGTTTTGCCTGCTGGATGGTGTCGAGCGCGAGAAGGGTTTCAGGAAGGGATTGGGCAAAGAGCGGTTCGAGTTGGGATTCGAGTGCGTCGAGTGAAGTGTCGAGTTTGGCGAGTTTGGAACGGATTTTGGTGGTGTCTGTCGACATTGACGCGTTAGCTCAAAGGCGATGGGTAGACGTGGCCACTTGGCAATGCAACCACGTGAGCAAGCCAGCCTTGTGGCGGTGTTATCTGTGGGTTGCCAAACGCCACCATGGTACGGTCGACATGTTCATCGTTGCGTTCGCTATCTGACGTGCTTTGAAACAGTCCTCCGAGTTAAGGTATACTGCAAACACGCAGCTGGAACACTGTGGGTTTCGAGATGAGTTTCAACGTTGGCACCAGTACTGATGTTTCATAAAAGTGCATGCTAGATACACTGGCACGGGTATGTATCTATCCTTCCTGACTCGCCTTTCCTGACACTACATGTTATCTCCGAGGACATGCCGATTTGACCAAATAGTGGGTCGCTTGCTTTGTACAATGGACGCTTGGCTCATGTGCGCTCCCGCAGTGACTGGTTAACTCACCAACACCGGGATACGCTCTCGTCCATCGCCAGCCACCCCCCATTAACATCGTATCTTGCCATTGCGGATGGGGAAGCCATTGGAAGAGTAAAGTTTGAAATGACAGAGGTATGGTTTGGGTAGAATTTTATGTTCGTGGTGTTGACATGCTCTGTCTAGCGGATGCTTCAACCTTGCGGTCCACCGCCACGCAAAGATGAGGATTAAAGCTGGGCAGTTATCTTATCGGCCGGAACTACATGCATGTGGAGTAGTATGTAGGGCATTTCTCAAAATCGTACGCCCGTGGGAGCATGGTCGCAGTTCTCGCGGCGACTCTTGCATACAGTCGCCGATCTTGTCTTGTTTCGCATTCACCATTTGGGCCGCATACATGCACGTGTTGATAGCTGACCATGCTGATCTTTCAGGCATTGCAGAACTGAGTTGAGATTCTACTGCGGTGATCTTGCGGAAGGCAACTCTATCCCCCACGGTAGAGTTTTCGTTAATGATTAGTTCTGCTGGCAGTTGGCAACTCGGGGTGAGCAGGATGATCACGGACAGAATGGCGAAACCCGGGATTGAGTTACGTAATACGTGCTCAAGTGTACCTAGCGTCAATGAGATTACATCCAAGCTGCTTGACACAACCATAAAATCGAGGGAAAGGCAGTTCCTCGAAGCGCTATTTTCGTCGTCTGTACTGTGATATATACCGCCTTTGATTTCGTTCGGACGGAGGTCTTTCCTTTTATAGGGATAGCCTTGTTCCGCTGTCAAATTGGTGCGTATCATGTATTGTTTCGTGTACATATGGATGCTTCTGAGGTTGAGTAGGACTAATTCGAGGTTCCCTTGAAAGCGAATCTGGTGGGATCAATATTATGATGTGTATGACCCCGGAGATAGATCGATAACTCACCGGTCTCTCCGATGTGGGCCTATTAGTATGGATGCAGTACAGAGCGCTGCCTGTCCGTTCCTGCTGCTCCCGCTACCACGCTTTCTCGTTCTGCTGCCAACAAAGCAAACCCCTCCGCTTCCACCTCGTGCATCCACCCACCCACCCTTTGTTCCCTGCTCCACAAAGGCCTCTTGGCTGCCTTCCACTCCACTTGGCACCACGCCGCAGTACTATATCACAACATGCCACCCAGCCTTTCACCGCCGGTTTCCATTCTCCAGCTGACCGACGACGACGACGACGACGAATCTTCTTCCGACAGTTCCCATTCTACTCCGCGCTCCTCTCTCTTTCTCTGCCCCGGTCCCACTCTTTCTCAGTACTGTGACGATCTCCGTCGTCCCCGTTCTCTGCTCAGCATTGACTCTTACTTTGGCTTGATGGGCAAGGAATCTCTCACCAAGTCCTTCATCCGGAAGCCATCCATGGCAGACTTGCGCATTCCTTTCGTTCCGATCAATAGTGCTACAGACGCCATACAAGTCTCTCCGAAACGCGACGGCGTCATTAGGACTTTATTAAGGAAGAAGAAAAAGTCCATGACCTCTTCCCCACCACCCGACATCGACCTGTTCACGATTGACATCCCACATCGCATCCCTGTGGACGACCCGGTCCCAAAAATACAGTCAACCTCTCTCTCGCTTCCAGCTACGCCTCCGAAATCGCGCGATCCTTCCATCGAAGCCTTCGAGGAGCTAGATCGCTTCGTTATACGACGAGGAATGAGGCATCATCCTTATTCTCGTGACGATGCACCATATATGCTTGCATATAACAGAATTCTTTTAGACAAGTATGGTACTCTCCGTAATCGGACACCTTCTCTCTCTGACTCTCCTTTAGCGACAAGTTCTCAGAGGTCCTGTTGCGACGTCTCAATCACAATCATTCACCGTCCTTCCATGATCTTTCACACGCTCCACCAAGGACCATCTTAGATCTTGGCTGTGGGGCTGGCGGGTGGGCAGTCGAGGCAGCGGAATTTTGGCCATCTGCTCAGGTCATTGGTTTCGACCTCGTTGATCCCGCTCGCTTGCACGGTGGGGTTGAATCGCCTAGTAACGTACAATGGAAACAAGGCAATTTGTGAGTCCTTCTGCTTGTTTGGTGACGTATAGAGCTCATGAAATCTACGTCAGCGTCAAATACAAGTTTCCATTTCCGAAGAATACGTTTGACCTCGTGAGAATGGCCAACCTCTCTCTCTGTATTCCCCGAGAGCGATGGGAGCATGTCTTGTCGGAAGCAAGGCGAGTCCTGGCACAAGGCGGACGTCTGGAACTGATCGACGACTACATGCACTTCCCATACACCAAGCGACCACCACAGCTATCGGCGGATTCCCACGGGGTACGGCCGTCGTCCTCATCATTCGAAGATGGCGACGATGATAGCATTAAAGAAGGCGGAGATGCTGCACAGTCAAATGGCGATGACGTTGACGTTGACGACGAAGACGACGATTTCGTGAGCACAAAGAGCCATTTTTCCTCCCCCGTGGACGCAGACGATTTCCCCCCTCAACCTGCCTACGATCCAATTGCCGAGTGGAGTCAAAATGTAGACAACTCCAAGTCACTAGAGAAGCTCTTTGAAGACATGCTGTTACGCAAGTCCTCCGTGCATCCCTGGCCAAGCAAGTTCCTTGACAAGATCATCGACAAGGTTTTCGGGCGGTACAACCAATGCAGACTTCACGACTTTAATCTATACCTAGCGCCTCCTCCAAGCCAAGACTTGGACGATTCTTCTATCGGGAGCTCGGATACACATGGTAGCCTTAAGAAAGCCGGCAAAGACTTCAAGTTTGCTAAATGGGTGACGGAGTGGGATCATCACAAACAACGCGCGAAAGGCGACCGTTCCAGTGAAGAGAGCCTGCCCAGTTTTTCCATGGTACCTGACATGATTAGCGCTAAAGCTGCTGGCCGCCTTGGAATCAAGCACAGCCTACCTCAACCATCCCATCCTGCCCAATCTCCTGGTCTCATTCTGTGGCCTACTACATTCATCCCAATGTCACCTTTCGAGCTCGAGATGCATGCATGCAAACATTTACATTCACTCATCGGATGTAAAGCTGCGCTTACGGAATATCTACAAGATGTCGCTCGAGAACAACAGCTATCCTTTGACGAACAAATGGTGGACGATCTGGTTTGGGATTACGAGAGGTACGTGAACAGGACCCCGCCGCTGGTAGACTGCATGATTAAGGGTCTTTGATCTCTTGCTAGTTTTCGTCGAAAACGGTTTAATTGGCCATCAGAATGCCCTGATTCCCACATCGAAGTGCCTATCACGACACCTCGATCGAATACGTTCCGCAACTCATACGAGGGGCCCCTTCCATCACCTCCCCGCACAGGCTCTGGAAGCATGAGCCCACCGCCTGACCCTCTGTTCCCGCGCGAGAAACTCGACTTTGTACGTTCCATCAGGGTTTATAGTGCCACGAAGCTAGACGAGGAAATTCACATTTCATGACCGCCACGACCGTTCGTCCCTGCATGATTGTTTGCCACCGCTACCCATTTTTCTCGCATGCTGAATCCTGATCGATGATCTGTCTGTCCACTTGAAGGACCCCACACTCTTTTTGCACCCGTTTGTTGTCTTCTCATCATTCATTCACGGTGCTCTCTATTAATGTTGTATTAATTTTGCTTTGCGGAAACCACTCTCCTTCTAATTTCTGACCGCTCTCTAGATTCCTTCGTATCCTTATTTTTTGCATCTGCATGGCGTTGGTTGCGTACAATAGCCTGGTTCGAGCACACGTATGCTCATTTGTATTTTTTACATTCCTTGCAAGCACTCTAATAAACACAATGCTTCTGTACCACTAGTGCGTCTGTGATCGTTTCGTTCGGATTTGTGTATGAAATGGAGTCGATAGCACTGGTTAGTCGGGGGTAAATATTTATTCGCAGCACGCCATAACCATAACACAGCCATTGAAGATCGCGCTTTGGAGTACGGCCTTGTACAAAACACCACCGAGGAACACACTCGAGGGGCATTCTCACACAGCTGTAAAGCGTCGTCCGACGGGGAATCCCAACGATCAAAGGATTCGTTGCGGTACACGAAGCCTGAAAGTGAAATCCCGCTCAACCATTGCGCGATGAAGATCGATACGGGAGATTAGCATGATACACCACTCGGATTGCATGTGCGGCGATCTGCCCCAAGAGTGTCACGGTGAAGCATCCTATATGCAATGCCGTGGCGCACAGTCCTGGTACACGTGGAATCGACATTGGATATTGAATTCCGGCAAGACGAATGTGGTCTAGCATCAGTCGTATCTCGTCATTGGAAAGAGTGCCATACCGTTGATCAAAGCGGGTATACCGATAGCGCTATCAGAGAAGGTTGCACTGTTCGGATCCACGGGGAGATGTCGATGAGGGAGAGCCTCTCCAGGATACGTACTAAGTGTTGCGCTATGGAACAGTTCAGTAGTGGCACAACGATGCACATGTTGTACATAGATAACCAAGGGAGTCATCTTGGGGAACTTGAAACTTGGACTCTTCTCCATAGATAGAGTAGATCTGAGAATGCTCTAGCAAGAGATGACGTCAGCAAGAATGGTAAAAATTGTAGAGGACGTTCACTCAGTTCCTCGACGCTGTTGCACATGGCGAATTTAGCCGTGGTAGGCGAACTTGATCACCACGACAACCCTACAAAGTTACTTCCCTTAGTGGCACTAAGCACATTTGTTAGATGTTTTGATTCCCCCCCAAGACGACATCCAGGTCAATTTTCAATTGTCGTTGGATCTTGACGTTCCCTCCTCCATCCCAGAGCCAGGACTTTTTTTTTTGCCTCCATGTCGAGTCCCACTGATGTTTTGACCTCCGAGCTCGTCTCAAGAGTAAAAGGAACCGATGTCATTGAGGGGGGATACAACTTCGTGCACATCCTCAGCCTCGACATCGGTGAATCTCACCCTCCACCCTCCATTTCCCTTTGTTTGAGGCCGAGGCTGAGGCCCCTATTCCGAGGCGGAGTCTGGATCTCTCTGAAAATTCTTCGGCGCTGTTGCACATGGCGGGCTTAACCATGTTGAGTGCGCTTGATCACCACGACAAGTCTACAAATCTGTCTCCTTTAGTGGTGAGTACGTCCGTCAACTGTTTTGAATCTGTCCCCAGACAATAGCCAGATCAAACTTCAAGTGTCGTTGGATCTCGATGTTCCTTCCACGTTTTCCACCTCCATCCCAGAGCCAGTCCGGGCCTTTTTCGCCTCCGTATCGAGTCCTGCCGAAATCTTGTCCTCCAAACTCGTCTCAAGAGTGGAAGGAACTGATATGATTAAAGGGGGGCACAACTTCGTACAGATCCTCAACCTCGACATCGGTGAATCTCGCCCATTTCCCTTTGTCCTCCGCTTTCCAATCGATTTCCCGGTCGCAGACCCGCACTGCCGTTGGTTGCATGCTGTACTGCCAACGGCACCCAGATCTCAACATACCCACACCAACCATCTACGCGTATAGCTGCACGCACGGATCGGAGTTTATAGCTATGGAGTACATTGATGGAGATACTTTGAGCAACGTGTGGCTGGATATACCAGAGGGAGAAAAGGAGGATATCATCAACCAGATTGCAGAGATCATGCGTTCGATGAGGACAAAAACGAGTTTCCATACGATGGGGGGGATCAGCCCAGATGGCTCCGCGTGTCCCCTTGTTGATGGCATGGATGACAGGGCTGGCGAGGTGGGCTGAGCTATCAACGGACTGCATGGCCTGCGAAAGCTAAACCTTGTGCAGGTGCTCGTCGAAAGTTTTGGTCTTTTCAACACTGGGCCGTTAGTACTTCTATGACCAATGTTGCTAATCTTCGCCCCTTGCTTACCCCTTCATATAGGTACAAATCTGTGCGAGAATACCTTGAGGCTGTCTTGGACCGTCGATACCATTACCTAGATCAAATGTTGCATAAGGACACGCTCCCGGCAAAGTGCAAAGAGGAGATGAGTAACTCCTTTTCCCATTCGACCCTCGAGGAGGTGCTCGAGCGTGTAAAACGGTTGAGGGACAAATTCAAGGCGAATCCGTATGACCGCAAGTACCCATTTGTCCTGCGGCACGGCGACTTACATGGACGGAACGTCATAGTGAAGTGTGTTATACTTTCGCTCTCAGGTTCTTCACGTCAACGCCAATCATTATTTAGCCGTTCTTCCCCCCGCCGTATTCTTGGAATCATCGACTGGGACTTTGGTGGCTCCCATGCACTTCCGTTTGCTGATAGCGACTTCGAGTTGGCTTACCCGGAGAGCGATCAAGACACTAATAAACGTATTAAGCAAGCAGAAGAATTGCAAGATTCAGGACTCCTACTTGATCGAGTCGTCGGACAACCGTGCTCGTGGAATGCGAAGCTAAAGTATTGGACGACCTCCACAAGGTTTTACATCCTCGACTTCGAAGCCACAACAACACCAGGCAAAAGCGCCGTCTCCAGCGTTTGTTGATTGCCGTATCAGTACGTGAGCTGGCAGGTGAGCTGAAAAGGCACCCAGGGTTCGGCGTCAGTAACCGGAAAACAGGGCCAGTCGCTAGACATGAGGGTTTTTGAATGATTACTTCCATTGGACAACAAGTTTGCATTGTAGCACATTCAACTCGTAGAATGAACACTGAGTCCAGCGTTAGCTGCGTGCCATAGACTAATTTGTATTTTTACATTCATTGCAAGCAGCCTTGTAATAAACATGAGTCTATACAATTGCGTCTGTGACAACGATCGTTTCGACTTCGCATCGTTCGGGTTTGAAAACGATGTCCAACTGTATGTCATCTCTGAAATACAGAGAACTGCACCTACCCGAGAGGACATCGTCCTGGCGGGCATACCGCTCCCGAAAATCGAGGATGAGTCTTGTCCCGACGAGCACTTCAAGGAGCATGACGAAGGGGATGCACATATTTGCGTAAAGCACCTAAAAAAGACGCGTGAGTCATGCTCGATGGTTGTGGAGAGACAATGTACGGCGACGCTCTGCCACAGACCCATGACGACGGCGCAGGCGACGAGATTCCTACATCAACGGTTGACATGAGTCGGTCGCTGTTTGCGCATCGGGTGGTCACTCACACGAAGAAGTAGCAGAGACTGTCGCGGGCCAAGATGCACATAAATGACTCGGAGCTCGTGCTCGTCCCAAGGATCTTTTCATCACAAGTTCCAGCTTTCCAGATGCGCTTCGTGTTTTCGAAAAACGCGCGCGCTGCCAGGAGAAAGAGAAAAGATTCGAAACAGAGAAAGGGGATGAAGATGTATACAAAGTTGGCATGGATACCAGAGAACGCGCAGAAATGCCCTCCAGAGACACCGTTGGTGATCGCTGTACGTCTTGGCGTTAACCTGGAAGGGAATCTGGGAAGGAGGGGTTGAACGGACCTTTGAGAGAGCTGTCCGGCCCGATCGTCCGCCAGATTATGAACGCGATTGCAGCGACCTCACACAAGAACGACGTGACCATCATGACCAACGTTCGTCTGGACCGCCCGTACATTGCATATATGCGTAGCTGCATGGTTGCTACGGGGGATCAGTAACATATTGGGCCGGTTGGTGGGAAAACAAGAACCTTGTGTGGCCCACGAGTATGCAAGTGCTCCCCATGCACGAAACTGAAAGAGTCGTATGCCTATACGAACAATGAACCTAAATGAACGGCTGATCTGAAGGATACCTACACCTGATCCAGAGAGAATGTTGTGCAGGTCAGAAGTCGTGATTGAAACGAATCCACTTACTCCTGGAAGTAATCAACAAAACATGATGCTAGAATAAGATCCCATGCTTACCTCTTCTGACTCGGATACCGAAAAGCATACTGGACCAACAACCGGATTACAGTGTGCGTGATGGCGACGAAGCGCAATGGAACTTACAACACAGGCCAGCTCTGACGGCACAGCGCAAGCCTCAGACAGGAAAAACGTTCAAATGCAACGACGTACATAAGAACAACGTCCCCTAGGTATCGCTCCTAAGGAGAAAATCAGGCCTGAACACCACCAGGTTCCTTTGTTGTGCTTACTATCACGTACAACACCGTTACAAGCGACGGTGGTTTCATCTACGACAAAAGATAAACATGGGCGCCATAGATGCACACACGCGAGCAATTAACTCACCCATATGAGTTCTACCTAATCCACCGGCTATCAGCAACGGTTCAAAGTAACCTTGATGACTTCACTTGCCTCGCGACCAAGAGCAAGAGCTATACGCGAAGCAACGATCAGAAGAAGGGCTCAACTAAGTGCACCAACCCGGTGACTTACCGTGGTCGTAGAGAGCAGCGCATGTAACAGCAACTGATGGCAACGACGTTTGTTTGGAAGACGCGCAAAGACGGTAATAAAACCTACCTTGAACAGAGGCGTATAATGTGATATCAAAGGAAGGTGCAGTGCCTGGCGGGATCAGGCTCATCGTGGGTGTGTTTACCAGAGGTTAAAACCAAAGATGGTGGGGCTGAGGGTGGTACATGGGGTGGGTACCTCATGTTCCCATACCAGTGTCTTTTAACAAGGGTTTGACGGAGTTTCGGCACGCAGACAGGGTCCTCGCTCTGGACGGAGCTTGCAAATGAATTGACCCAAAGCGGGATAGCTCCGTCTAGGCAGATGTCACTCGCTCAAAATTGGACGAGCAGCCGATAAACCAGAGATATCGACTCGACTCGCTGTCAAGACGGAGGTGCTTTTTTTAACGGTCATTTTGCGACGGGGTACCATCCACCGCAATATATCCAATTCGGATCTGGTTGAGACGGAACCTGAACGTTTGGACCTGGCCCTTTGTGGAACTAGAGAGCGCGGGGACCTATATACTTGAGAATATAGCATCTCGGGGGACGTGGTGGCCTGGAGTATGCAGATTAAATGATTTGGACGGGCCCTGGTGCCTTGGGGGTTTGTGCGGTAATTCAAGTTCTCGTCATTCCTTTTGTTACTACATAGGCTGAAATGTGAGATACTTGAAAGAGCACGTCGTAGTGGTGCTCAAGTACGTGAGCGCGTTGTACCGCATTTATCCTTCGAGAAAGATTGAATCTTGAGTCTTGCAGTGTTGCACAGGTGCAGGTCTACAACGTTCTACACACGCATCAGGGGCTTAGTCAGTGGGCCAGAGTACTGGACGCGTCATTTTAGTATTAGACCACAAGGGCGGCACTGAATCTGCTTCACCAAGAACAGAGTCTCATCAGTACCCGCTGTCTGGACTTCAGATCCGAGCAGTTTCCACTCCAAACATGGCCCAGACGTTCGTCAAGTCGTTTACCCATCTCAAAGACATGCCCAAGGCCGATCGTGCCTTGCCCATGTTGCAGCGCGTGGCCGTACTTGTGAAACCCATCATGCGAAAGCACGGATGGATCCTTCCTATACTCGCCGAGTTCTTTCCCGATAGTCCAAATTTACTTGGTGAGCTCTTGAATGTACGAGGTTATCCTTGCATTTTATACTCAAGAGTGAATGTCGTAGGATTGAGTGAGTAGCGAGTTCCAAGCATGCCTTGTTGTATTGAAATTTCCTCCTTTCAGATGTCAACGCTGGCGAGCAGATCCTTCTAAGGTTGCGCCCCGCCTGGGCTCCCGACACCTTTCTTGAAGAGGACGCAGTAGTGCGAACGATGTTACACGAGGTGATCTCTCTCTCCTACAGTTTAACAGACAGTTCATTTGACTATACACTTTCCTCGTTAGCTTACACACAACATGCATGGACCTCATGACGAGAAGTTCTACAAGTCCCTTGCTGAACTCGAGGACGAATATGATGCACTTCAGCGCTCCGGATATGCCGGCGAGGGCTTCTTCTCCCCCGGTTACAGATTAGGCGCTGGAGTCTCGCACGATCTCCCTCCTTATCTCGCCAGGGTTCGGGCCCTCGAAGCCGCGGAGAGACGACGAAAGACCGAGACATCCACTCAAGGCGGCGGCGGCAGGCTTGGTGGGAGGTCCAGTGCACTCGAAAAGTTAGGTCCCCGTGAGCTCGCCGCTCGCGTACGTTTGTCTTTTTTTCCAAAATCTAGCGGTGTCCTTACTAGTACGATCACTTCCCAAAGGCTGCTGAACGCAGGAAGCGAGATGAGGTGGCTTGCGGGTCAGGGTTACTTGCTTTGCGCGAAGCTGACAAGGCTGCCAAGACCAGCGTAGTTGATAAGGTGATGATCGACGGAGATGATGCCTTCGCTACCTATGGCCCGTCAGGTTCGAAGACGGCGTCTTCGTGGTCACAACCCGCTTCAGGGTCAAGTCGAACAAGTAATACCCCAAATCCAGGACAATCAGCTGACGGACAGTGGACTTGCCCTGCTTGCACATTGATCAATAGAGGCTTGGCTTTACAGTGTGACGCATGCCTGTCGGAGCGACCAACCGACACTTCAGTTGGGTGGGCATGCGCGATATGTGAAGAAAGGGATATACCCCATGAATTCTTGTGTTGTCGCTTTTGCGGTACCATCAAAACTTATAGTTGATTCCGTTGCTAGATGAGCATCTTGTGTTGTACTTGAGTCTTTGTTGTATTTTGAGCAATCTATTGTATCTACTTACTGTGATCATCATCGAAGATGGGCTGAAATCTTTTGTGATCCCCGGCTCTATTCTCCCCGTTCGTTCCTCGCAACCGTTCCTTGACGATGGCGGCCTTGCGCTTCTCGATCTCGAATGATATCTCCTTCGATCGTACTCTTGATCATACGGGAATACAACACATTCAGAAGTCCATATGTAGTGTAGAATGAGATCCTCCAACAGCGAATTGCTTGACATGGAAAACGGTGCAGCAGAAAGCGAATCCGGAGGAACTTCTGCCATTGAACAATACGTAGTTTTGTCTGATTCGACGACAAAACGACGCGCGTTGTCTAAACGTTGCGTAATTTACGTGCTGGACCGAGGAAACTAGAAACATTAGCGCTTGTGTATTGAACAGATGATACGCTACGCTGCTATAATCCAGGACATTCAGATTCTTTTTCGCAAAGTTACGTCTCGTTACCGTCTAGGTATGCCTCTACCCCTACCCCTGAGGGCCCGTTGAGCCGTGCCAGGTGGAGCACGAGGTCCAGAATTTTGCTATGTCAAGAATAGCATGAGTTCAGTTACCAGGGATCGGAGAGCCAACGTACTGCTTCGCTCTGTGGATTTCGCACTGTCTCGTCAACGCTGAGAATCAAGCATGCTGCTTCAGTGGCGCTGCTAAAAGCATTTAGCTTGACGAGCGGGGGCTCCCAGACAAACGCTTCCATGTTGTCTCGCACGCCGTCGGCTCCGTCGACATCGACACCACACCATCTATCGCCTGCAGCATGCCTCATGCGAAGCTTGTTCAGAATATCCGTGGAATCAAGCCCGGCATTGTCACAGATTTGGCGAGGGATGATCTCTAACGCTTTTGCGAAAGCAGCCATAATCAGCTGTTGCTTTCCTGGAATTGAGAGTGCGTGTTTTCGGATATGCGCAGAGACATCCATCTGTAGACTATTTGATCCCAGTCGTCTTAAAAAGAATGCATAAAACGTTACCTCCACAGCACCTCCCCCAGCAACGACGTCGCCATTTCGAATAGCTCGTTTGACTACCATGATGGCGTCGTGTAGACTACGTTCAACCTCTTCAATGAACTGTTCCGCACCACCACGGAGGATTAGAGTGCACGTCTTCGCCTTGGGGCATTCTTTAAAGATGTTGTAACGTTCACCACCGATCTGAATCTCCTCGAACGAACCGCAAGCACCAAGGTCATCCCGGGTCATGTCTGAGCAAGTCGACTGGATGGATCCGCCAACAGCCTGGCAGACTCTGCGAAGATCACCGGCGGGAACGCGGCCAGCGCAGAAAATGTCTCTGTCTGCGAACCACTGCGTTGCTAGATCGCCAATCGGCAACTTGCTCAGAACGACTTTTGCACCCGTCTTCTCGATAGCCTCGAGCTTCCGGTAGATGATTTCCCACTCGGCATCGACTATTGCTTGGTAGTCCGAAACTGCTTCCACACGAACTTCAGCATTGTCTTTCTCTGCCTTGAGCTCCAGCTCCACATTCAAACTAAGGATGAGGGGATTTTTGAAGGATTTTGGTTGCTGCTCGGCACCCGCGTATGTGAAAGTTTTCTTGAAAGCGACTCCTTGAATCAGCAACGAGTCTTGCATGCCACCACCGGGGATCTTCTTGACACCGATGAGTGATTCATCCAAGTCATCTTGATCCAAACACTGGACGGCATCGACAACCATTTTCGAAAAGAATGGTTTCTCAGAATGGATGAGTTTCGATGACATCGATGTTGACGCGATTTTAAGGAGGAGAGAGCGGAAGTGTCTAGACAAAAAGGTTGGAAAGTCGATTAGCTGGGAAGCTTTCAGGCTTACTCGGGATCGCTCTTGTCAACGCTGATTTGGATTGCTTTCACGTGTTCAGCGGCCTATAAAGACGTAAGACACGATCAAAACACGATAAACGCGACACCTACCAATTGTGATGCCTTGCGGAATCCCTTCATGATAATGTGGGGACTCACACCCTCTTCAATGTACCCACGGACTTCCTTGAGAAGTTGGGCAGCAAGGAGAACTACGCTTGTCGTTCCATCGCCAACCTCCGCGTCTTGGGCGCGAGCGATATCAACCAAGGTTCTGGCGGCTGGATGGACGATGTCAAGAAGCTTTAGGATGGTCGCACCATCGTTCGTGATCTGAGCATCTCCACGCTCATTCACGATCAGTTTATCCATCCCACGAGGTCCGAGGGTGCTAGAAAGTGTCTGGGAGATTGCGAGACACGCCGAGATATTGGAGAGTAGCTGGGGATTGCCCTGCGAGCTGTCGGTGCCCTCCCGGAGAAGGACCACCGTTGGTTGCTGAGGAAAACAGAATCAGCGATTGTCATGAGCAATATACAGTGGACATGCCATTGGAAGACCTCTTTGCATTTTTGGAGAGTCCGACGTCGACTACAATCGCGTTCTATCACTAGCGAAGCGACCAGGCGAAGTTAGACTGTTTTGTTGATGTATATTTGTTCAACATCAATTACTAGTCTCGCACTTGCGCACATTGGACGAGAGATTAGTTTGGCCCGAATAAAAGCTATGATATAACAGACAAGCAGAGTATCTGATGATGAGATAGCTAAGCCTGTAGGCTATGTTACCGCATTCGTTTCCGTGCCCTCAACGTGGATCTCCGAGCGCCTTCGCTTTCCCGTCGTTCTTTTTCCCTCTCGTCGACGAAAGCATTGCCAACATCGGTGAACATGATAGCAGGTCGACCCTGCGCGCGTTCGACCAGGGTTGTCTTGCCTTTAAATTTCGTGCGTGCCGAGGCAGCGCCGCGTTGAGCCGCGAGAACATGAGGCATGACCGGTTCCTGGAGCAGTCGTCAACAACCACACGAGTAAACTGCACTCCAAACCACGAACCTCGCCTTCAGCAACACTCTCCCAAAAGAGTCTCTGGTAGCGCTGTCTTGTCCTGTTGTTACCTTCATCTTCATCTTGTAGATCCGCCTCCTCGACGTCATAACGATCATCGGAGTCTGATCGATCACTCTTCCCGGTCAGTCCATCTTCAAGGAGTTCATTGGTGTCCTGCTCCTTGCGCTTTGCCGCTTCTGCTACGCCAAGCAGACGCTCCATCCCCTTCGTGAATCCGGTTTGTACGAGTTTGTTCTGTTGAAACCAAAACATGTCAGCATGCGCGATCGCGAGTTAAACAAATAGTCAGACGAGTTCCGATGGGGTCGAAAAGTTCTAACCACGTCTTGTAACGATGTAAGGCGCCACAAGCTCTTAAAATTCGCGAATGATGTGTATGTATCATCATACAATACCATGCGAGGGATAACGATTTGACGAAGATGCTCACCTCCTAATGAACCACCAAGACGTAGCAAATCAATTCCGATGAAACACAAACCCAGGCGAAACGAAAGGCACCTTTTTCCATGACTCTTCCATGCCTTTTAATCTCAAGATGGCATCGACGCGTTTGATACTGATATTATGTCTAGTTGCGAGAGCACGGACAGAATTTAGCTTGGGGTCGATCATATAAGCTCGGTATAGCCGAGTCCGAAGCTCATCAGAAAGAGGAATGGGAGGTTTGAAGGATGGGTTGAGAGGAAACGGCTTTGTAAGTAGTTAGTCAATGTCCGTCAATGCATCCAGAAGTGCGCTCACCACGTCACGACCAAGCCAGTTGCGGGGAGAAGGTTCGCGGAAAGAGGGAGCAACGTTTTTGAGAAAGTGCTCATATGGGTTCTTGTAAGAACGGATTCCAGATTCGTTCACCTTTTTCTCGCCCGCGAGGAGCCATCGATCGAGCTCCTCGTCTTCCTTGCTTTCGTCCGTATTGGTTTCGTTCCCCTCAACCGCGTCCTCGGTCTCCCCCGGTTGACGGCCAACTGCTGCCAGGTTAGCACGCTCTCCGGGTGATCGTTGGGGCGGTCTACGGACAAAAGAAATTGCTGATGAAGAGAAAGTCAACCGTGCATCATGGTGCACACGCGTCGAGACGAATAACCGGGACGATGCGTGATACAAACGAGGAATCATTTCGGTCGAGGAGCCATAGAGCAAAATTGAAGTCGTTTCAGTGACACATCACGTGATGTTCAGGGCCGGACTTTCCAACCACTTGTAGTGACAGTCAGTTCTAAAGTGAATAACTCATCAAATGCAGGATAGCGATAGCGATGCGAATAGACTGTTCCCTACAGGCTACAGCTGAACCCCTCCTTTCAATACTTTTCTGTTATTCCGCCCTTGTACCAGTGAAGAGCCTCTCCTTTCCTTCGAATATTCCATTCAATGATACTCACGAATTTTTCTTGAGTGAGATACTATTAAACCATCATCTGAAACAGTACCCTCCATCAGAATCATACCAGCAAAGCTTTTGGAAGTGGGCAATTATTCAACTTGAAAGTTTCACTCGAAGCAACGAGGTATTGTGTGGATCAACCAATGTCAATACATTGACCATCTCATTTCACCCTTAGGATGCTGAGATCGACGAGCGCATATATACACATTATCTGTCCCTGAGAACTGGAGCATGGTACGCATTATGTTTGATAGTACGTGCCAATCCATTTTATCATGTTCAACAGCTCGGGGACGCCACCCAACTCGTTCATCACGTACCACTGGAGGTTTCCAGAGACTCATCGCTACCCGACAAAGGAGGACAGTTATGAGACTATCACTCTTCTAGAGTCGCGCACTACTATCGAAGCGGGAACAACGGGACTCAGAACCTGGAGAGCGAGCCTAGTCTTGGCACAATACCTCGTCCAGCATCCTTGTGAGTCGCGAAGAACGACTAATCGTCGCTGCTTCCTCAACTAATTCGACGGGCAGACCTTGTAAATGCTAGCAATGTGCTTGAGCTGGGGAGTGGAACCGGTTTCATCGGGATTCTAGTCGCAAGTTTGCAGCTCCAAACTGCGACTCTAACCGTTGATCGCAAGATGCCATCTGTCTACCTGACCGATGTGAATTCCACCGTGCTTGTGCGCTGTCGGAACAATGTTAGATTACCATGTAGTAAGTTTGGAGACGTTCATCTATCATTTCCTTTTCCATCGATCATGACGGAATACTCAACGTGCGGTAGATAAATCTTCGCCTCATCCGAATATACAGTACAAGTCATTGGACTGGCTGGATTCATTGTCAGGCCAGGAGAATCTGGAGTCGTTCTTTAGCGAAGCCAAAGTAGACATCGTACTCGGGGCAGATATCGTGCGTTCGCATAGGGTTCAGCAGATGATAAGCTGACATGTTCCAACAGGTATTCGATCCCGTGCTCGTACCACCCCTTGTGAAGACCATTTTTCTTGCCCTTTTATCCGAGCCCACCCGAGTAGCGTTCATTGCACTCGCTGTGAGAAACGAGGAGACGTTGCGATACTTTCTCGACGAGATCGGTATGTCATCATTCACACAATTGTTGACGAGTCAACGTTCAACGGTGACTTGACCTCACAACACAGGAAAAGTGTTACAGACAGAAGAAGTTATTCACAACATCGCCGGAAGTCTACTATTACGGTTTCCTGATCAGGTAGATGCTGAGCTAGAAGTGAAGATATTCAAATTCACTCGAGGAAGAAACACCCACTCTCCCACGAATTGCGAAGGATTACGATCGATCTTGAGATCGATTTGACTCGATTTCAATGCTGGGGACCAACTTCAGTATCCGCGCATAAGCTGTTCGCGATTCGCAATTACCCCTCCGATCCATAGACACTTCAAGTTGATTCTTTATTAGGCCACTCATCGACCAATTGCATCGGGAACACATGGAGCCTCAGAAATTGCAAAGACGTCGCCTTTTATATATCGTAATCCTCCGTATTCTTTGTGGAGTAAATTCTCGAGCTCGTTGACAGGGACAATAATGTCTCCAATTGATGCCAACTTGTATGCTCTGTCGTTCTTGATGGGCGCGGTCTTTCTCAAGGACCGAGGTTCTTTACATCGCACGCAGTAAGGTGATTCCCAGTTTTATCCATGAGTAGTGCCAGAGTTCCTATCGATGCCACGGCGTGCTTATTGTATATGCTAGCTTCCATTCCCACCACAGTTCGTCTTTGGCAGGTGATTTATCTAGAGCGAATCGAAGAACAGGAAGACGACATGGAATATTACATTGTCCCCTGAATCACAACATCCAGAGCATGATGGCGTACGTCCCAGCATGGAAACTCGTCCTGGCATTACCCCTGGGGTTAACATTCATCGATTGGCATCTCGTTGCTGCTGTATAACGGCAACTCACGAGAAGAATCGAGCGCGCATCTTCATCCCCTAGAACGATCTAGGTGTGATTTTACCAGATTCATCAGCTCGGCTTTCTCCCTGTTCGGTTTTGGGAGTACCAAATATTATCTACCGCGACGCCGAGGGGTTTGGCGCGTTTTCCGAGCATGACGGTTATGACGGTCTCCTGTCAGACAGACTCCAACTCAATAGCAAGAAGAGGACGGTTCGAGTCACCGCAAGTGACCGTCGTCCTCGGAGGACCTATTCAAACGGCGTTCCCACATTACTCTCAGAGAAGTCCACCGCCCCATGGATAACGTTCAGAGCTTTAGTGCAGATTCAGACAACCAGTATAAGTGGGTGGATCTTGGATATAGTCCCACGTTACAAAGGGATAAATGCACATAGAATGCTTGTACTCCAAGAACAAGAGTCTTCGATCTGCACCAAGATCCATTTGTGCATCTCGCGCCGACGCAGCGTTCTTGACGTAGCTCGATCTTTCGGACGCGCAAGACTCAAAAGTGCATATTTAACAGAGTACATGGTAGACGTCTATCCTGATCATACGGGAATCTTTAGAATGCGTGTTCCGTCGAATCCTTTCCTATCGCAGACGTGCTCGAGGATCCTGCTGAAACTGTCTGAATGATTGAGTCAACGTAGTTGGCGCCTGACCACTTCTGGTGTGTCAGTACATCGCATCCAATTTCCTTCTCTTTACGCTGGACGAGGTCGACATAGGCGAGCATACCCTCAGTCTTGTAGCGCTCCGCTAGCTCAGCTGGGGCACATGTCAGGGAAGCGCATAAAGGACGGGCTGAAGCTTACCAGTAGTGACGGCATTGCTGTGCACACCCGCGAGCGAAATTAGCTGAAGGACGAATCTACAGTAGAATTCCGGCATGAGCATCACTAACAGGCAAGATATCAAGCTAGCCGAGAAGACGGCACTCACCCTTCCTTCCCGAGTTCCCAGATAAAGTTTCGCAGATCATCCTTTGTAAAGCCTGTGCCCAACCAGTTGAAGCTCGGGCTAAGATTATAAACCATCCATTTCCTCTGACCCGTCTTTTCCCTTATTTCCCTGGCAAACGAACGCGCCACTTCCAAATCGGGTGTCGAAGTCTCGAGCCAAAGAAGGTCAGCATAGGGTGCATATTTGAGCGTGCGAGAGATGGCGGGGGCGAGACCAGACTGGAGGCGGTAGTAACCTTCTGGGGTGCGTGGAACTGGTTGAATTGTACGTAAGCACTTTTCGGACGAGAATGTCACTCGTGGAGCACATACGATCCCAATCCCAAAAGACATCCCTCCCAATAATTTCCTTGGCTATTCTGCGTGACTCCGAGTTTGACTTGCCAGTGACACGAGATTTATAGTGCTCGAAGACAGAATCGGGATTGGATATGGAAGGGGTGGTTTGAAGAGCGTGTTTAACGGCTTATGAAGCAGGTGTGTATTAATCAAGTGAGGTGTGACAGGAGGCGGATTTACCGTCGTCGAAGGTCATCAATGGATGGGCGGCATCCCACGCTTTCTCGATACGCGCAGCATCAGCCGCGTTGAGAGCACCTGCGAGCGCTTCGGCAAGAGGTTGTCCGGGCGTAGTTGTGCCTAGAATGAATCTGTTTACAACGCAGATCATCGATCACACTAGCACGGAAAACATGGAAAATCATAACGTACGGGTGATCTCCGGGGTCTACGCTTGAACTGAGAAGTCTCCCACTTTCGGCATCGGTTCTCGCAATTACCAGCATAGGGCATTCTAACATATCGAGGGCGAATCGAGTAGCTACGAGCCGGGAGACATGTGTAGAGGGGGGTACGAGAACCTTTCCGGCAAGATGACCACACTTTTTTCCGCCGTGGAGTTGGTCCTCGAGATGAATGGCAGATGCTCCGGACTCTGCGAACAATTTTGCCAATTTCATGACAGCGGAGGGGCCACCGTGACTGACAAGGTGTGAGTATTACGTCGAATAGGGGAATTGAAAGTAAGGTACCCGGTGTCAGCGTCTGCGATGATGGGACGGAGGTAGTCGACGTATGGCATGCTTGCGCGTACTTGAAGGGAAGCAGACATGCGTTCATCGTAATGCTTTCTGTCGTGCAGTTGCTGAGCGCGGAATATGCGTTGCACCTGGTTTGGGACTGTGGTGTACGGATAGTCTCTGGGTGGTGTGAACGAGATGGGGATGGGGACGGAGTGACGCATACCCAAAGTCAGGACCAACCTCGTTGCTTCCGGTGGTGAGAAGAGAGGAGGCGGCCCAGCCAGATATGTAGACGACTTGTTGATGACTTGCCATTTGGGTCATCTGGACAGGGTCGATGGCACCC
Source organism: Boletus subcaerulescens (assembly GCA_038090555.1). Lineage (NCBI taxonomy): Eukaryota > Fungi > Basidiomycota > Agaricomycetes > Boletales > Boletaceae > Boletus > Boletus subcaerulescens. The sequence goes on from JBBPNA010000012.1 coordinate 121,977, forward strand.
ATTGTGTGAACAGGGAGACCGTTGGCGCTGGCGTGTTCGAATATGCGGAAGAGCTTATCAGCGAGAAGGGATGCGGGGAGGGGAAGGACGGGAGCAGAGCCCTGTTTGAGAGCAACATCGCGAGGAGAGTAAGGGCGGGAAATATTGGCGAAGCGGGGACGAGAAAAGTAGTCGGCAAGGCGAGCGACACGGGCATCGAACTCTGCGGACTCGGTGGCGGGGTCTGGCGGGTTGACGTGGAGGGAGATGGCACGTCCGCGGGAGAGGGAGGATGGCAGACGACGATGGAGCACGCGGGGAATCATGGTGGAGTGGAGGGAAAGATGAACCTAGACTGGGGTTAGGGTTACGATGGCGTCGGTCGTCGGCTTCGGAGGTGTTTCCGGGCTGAGATCGCCCTTCTGTATTATGATCACTCATTCGAACGGATCGTCTTCTCCTTCCCTCCGCGCTCCTCGCTTAATATTCGAATAAATAAATATCCGCCATATCCCCACTCCCACTCTCCCTCGCCCCATGTCCTCCCTTCGCACTTCCCGTACAACGCTCGCTCATGCCATCCTCACCACCATACACCCCTCCATCGCACACAACACCCACTTTCCCTTCCCAGTACCCCTCCCTTCAGAGTTGCATCTCATGATCCGCACTCACCTTCGCGTCCACATCGCCCGTGCACTCCTGGATTCTCTCCACGCTTCTCTCTCTTCCTCCCTCTCCGCCCTCTGCGACGACTGCAAATCCTACTATGCTCACGTATCCGGTCCACACGTCGCAGATTGGCCCGTCGTACGGGCGGGTCGAGGCTGTCGTTGCACCGCTATCGGCCTCCCTTCACGTCCCCCTTCCCGCAAGACAGTCCGCGTTGACAGCCCTTGTCTCGATCATGATCCTCCTCCACGTCCTCCTGTCGGTGACAGAGAACCCCCCGCCTACTTCCTTGCCCATGTCCAACACATTCTCGCGACCTATGCTTCCATGGATCCCTCCTTCCCTTACGAAGATATGCCGGTTGCCAGCAACGCAGATCTTGACACCCTCGTTTCCCGCGTGCTTTACACCTTTGGTTGGGCTGCCATCCCAACAACATCGCACAGGAATTGGGAGTTTGACAACGATGTTCTGATCGTTCCCTCATCTGCTTCGTCCGCAGATGATATTCCGCCGATCCCCCTCGATGCCCTCCAGATCCATCTCGACCTTCCCATTCATGACGATATCCTCGCGCGATCACCACTCCACCCTACCAAGGTCACTTATTTTCCACCCTTACCACCCCCTACCACCATAGGCATGTTGTATACTCTCTGTCTTTGGTTTAGTCTGACTTGACGCTTTCGCAGTCACCCGTTACTCTTTAGACCCCCTCTCCACGAGCCTTGTTTCTGGCTTGCTCCTGCTGGCGGTCGTCACTCCCCTGGCCATCGCATACGCTCTACACATCTCCGCATAGTGAGAATTTAGACCTTGGTGCACGAGAATTTATAGCCTCGCGCACCAACTGGAACTCGTCCTTCCTCCACACTCCTGGATCGTTCTCTCTCGGCATGGCCTCTCTCATACAAGCACTTTACTCAAAGCATGGACCTAGATTGCATACAAAGTATTCGCACATTACCTTGTCTTGTCTTGACTTAATAGCGAGTATGGACTATTTACACAGAATACGCATACACTAGAATTGTACGGACTTGGCCTCTATTCTTGTAGTTGTTTCACGTCCACCCACGATCCCGAGCTGATCCGCGTGGTTCGGTACCAAATACAAAGACTACGGCCTTCAACTGCCTTCATGGGATCGAATGGCCAGCAGCACTTGGATTCCCCTGTTTCAACCCGTCTATTAAGAATCTTGCCCTGACCGTCGGAGTCCTGACCCGTGTGATTTCCCGATAAAAACAGAACCAAACAACTATTGAAAACTTGCTTGCTCTTTCTCTCGGAGGACTCGGACCCCCGCTGAGCAATAGCAAAAAGGTGAGTTTCATTTCGCACTCGGTTTTCAGGCCTGGATGGCAGGTGATGAGCGATACGCACGATTAGTCTTATAGACACCTACATGGTTACAACATATCCCTTTTTTCTGATCCCTTGTCTGTTTCAACTTGATGATGGTGCTGACGACTTTTTTGCAGGTACTTCTGTCTTCTGTGAAGGGATAAAATGGTTTAAACTATATCGTTCTTGCCCATCCCTACCTCGAATCGCTTCGACTCCCCCATTTACTTGATGTCAGATACTAAATCTTATCAGGTCCGTTCTTCCACTTGGTCTATTCGCTGAACAAGTCAAGACAGAAACATCATGGCGGTGTGATTTAATAAAGCGAGCCTGGTTCGAGGCCCTGCGGCGCGGTGATCGTTTATAATACCACAGTGGGGGAAATGAGCGTTAACCAACGATCGATGTTGCCTGACTGCAGCGCATTGCATCGTGCTTGTCTGATCGGACAAGCGATTTGACACCTCCCGCCCCTTACTTTACAAAAATTAGCAACACTAGTAAACCTTCGAGCATTAATCAAAATTTGTGGCGTTCAAATTGAGAGCTAGTACAGCGTGGAAATTCGTCTCTCGAACCTCGACTCGGAGGTGGTACGCTCCCGCGATCATGGATCCGTATTCATTCCATATCGACACAGCCAACGAACTCCGTTTGCGTAGACATATACGTGAGGTCCTCTTGCCTTACGCGCGCATTCACCTCACATCGGACCATGTCGCGTTTACCGAGAAGGTCGTGGAGGAGGTAAGTGTCCCTGCATTATCAACACTTTCCTGACCGCGGACCGACGAAATCATCTAGCTTCTCCTTCAGACTCTCGAGTATGTACCCATGGCGGATGCGACGTCATTCCTCCTTCCTACAGAGCCGCTTGAAGTCCTCATGCGTTCCTTGGATTCTCTTGACCTCACCCCTCCGGAAGAGAGATGGACTACATCATCAGAACACGCTAGATACCTCAGGACCTTCTTTCCTCCTCCCCCGCATCGGCAAGATCTCCCGACCGAAAAGTGTTTGCGCGAGGATGACCATCGTACGTTTCTTTCGCGCATATACGCGTGTGATGACCATCAGATATGTGTGCCAGACGTGAAAGTATCACTACTGTGCAGACCTATATCCTCTCCTATGCTCTCGAGGCGCGCAAAACGCGAAACTCCAAAGTTTGGAAGTACACATTCTCGAGCATCCATCCCTCGCACAAAGTCTGCTTTAACAGTCTTTCTTGATCTCAATCCAGTCTCAGTACAGAACATAGATGACTTTTCCGCACCTCCCGTGGATGATGTCTTGTGTGTTCTATCTCTTATTGATGTTCAAGGGTGTTGATCGCCGGACCGTGTCCTTTTATAGGGATCTCCGGCACAAACTTGACGCCGCAACAAGTGTACGAGTACGGCCATTCCTTCAATCAATTTCGGTCCCTCCTACGAGAAAAAAATCCATCGATTGCTCCACCGATACACCGAATGTGTCCGAATTTTTGAACCATGATTCTCCTCCGCGGTGTCTTCCTAGTCTAGACTCTCCACCATTGTTTCCCCGAATTGTTCGAGGGCGCTTTACTCATGGGGGCGTCGGGGGCGGTACGAAGTGTGGTGTCAGCAACCCAATACATGTCTCCGACTTGGCCCCTATGCTCCAGGTGGCATCACCGGAATTGATAGACGGTGAAGATGGTGACATCAATTATCACAATATGGAGATCGTAAATGGGTGGAGTGGGTCTAAATTACCCCAATGAATCTAGGACGTTGACTGACTTCGATCGTACCCTCTAGCGACCTTGACATTTTCCTCACCACCCCCACCTTCTATACATTCCTCACATGGGAGCGAGGTCGATGAACTGTGGAATATATCCCCTTCTGGGACGCCACCCACATCACTCATCGCTGCTAAAATGGGTATGTTACCTCCGAGGCTCCTATGCCGGCGTCGAAAACTGATCGTACGTCCCAGATGAATTCGAGATCCCCCGCGTACGCAAATTCGGACATAAAAACACATTGGTGGATGAAAGCACAAACGATAGTGGTGCAGCTGCCTTGCTGACGGCGGCAAATAGGTCAGTTGTCAACCCATCATCTCTGAATTCTTTTTTCGCGTGAATATATTTATCATGCAATCTCTCTAACCCCATGACATGTCAAGTCCAGGCTTCTTTATCACGTCTTTCATCTCCGCTCCTATTCCAATGACACAGACTCAGAAACCAATCACATCCCAGCTGGAAGGCATCAAGTTTGGCATGCATCCCCCTCACCCCCTCTCGCCTGGCCAGAGCACATCAAACTCACTACTTGGACAGCCTCCGTCTGCCCTCGAGAAACAAGTAGACGAGAGGGCCTCTGCCAGCCCTGCTGACTGTGTCAAGGGCTTTGAGGAGCAGCCGTTCGACGGCGCAGTCGCGAGCATTTATGTTTCCACTCCGCAAGATCCCCTTTCTCTTCTCATAGAAGAACAGTTAGACGACAAGGACATCATCCTGATGGACGGTAAGTTGAATATAGCTGTTTCAATTAAGCGGTCGTGTGTTCCACGAAGCTTCTATGCCGGGGTTTATGCGGGCTTCCTTGATGACTATTATTGGCCCCTGTCTCGACGTGTATGCTGACTTGAAATTCAGTGCCACACTTGCCCCCTCCGACGATACACCCCAGGAACACCACTCTCTTTCCGAAAGGGATGCATTGTTTCGTCGCCCCGAAAGGACAGATTAAACATCTCAATACTGCGAGCCATGAAATTGAGCCTGTCGGTCCTACGGCGTTCTTGCGGCCAGTCAAAGGTATCAAACCTCTAGCACTCGATCTTTCATGGAGGTTCGTTTACTTTCTTTGGCCTCTTCCTAGTCAGTTTGTCCGCTAGGGTCATTTATGTTGTCTTTCTCTATTGACGTCTTTCGCACTTCTCAGACCATTCAATTTCGGAAAAACAATTCCAACCGATGAGGAAGTTGCGGGAATCGCGAACCCTGTTCAACCGGAAGTCGAAGCGCTAGAATACTGCGACGAGTACGCAAAAACCCCTAGCCTCCTCGACCTAGACATTCCTCCGATATTGACCGAAGAGGTTCAACCGACATTGATACCGATGCTTCCACGTGGGTGCAGAGAGTTTGGGGCGAGCCCCACTCCCGAACGAGCCGAGGAAAGCGCACATATCGAGTACCTGCTCACACAACGAGAGAGGATGAGAGCATCTGGTGCTAAACTCACTTTTGAGGCAGAAGTCGAAGTAGGAGGTGACGTGGACCTCGATGTGGATACCGACCAGCGTATGGCGCCTTGGCCCTATATCGATGAACATGGAAATATTCTATTTCAGCAAGAGAGCTCGTGTCATAACGAAGAACACCATAGCCCGCGAGACACATTTGATTTCATGGAATACCATCCCCGAAGCCAGACCGACTACGGTTATTCCTTTAATGACTCGGGAATCGACATAATGGACAATAATTTTGGCCAATTGTCAGCTACCGAATTTGGAGCTTCGCTTCTCTTGCACCCGTTTCAGGACGACTTGCTGCACGACGTGGGTACATCCATGGCGAACAAGGAGAATGTCGACGACCAAAGCGAAAACAAGGAAAATGTAGCTCCTTTGGACGACTACCAGCTGGTTCCCCTGGACACTCAGTACGATTGGAGTGGCTACTTTGAATTCCCTGAATCAGAAACTCCGTCTTTTGAACCACTTTCGTTTGCGTCGCAAAGTCAACTGCTGGGATCGTCAGACAACATCACGAAATCAAAGGCACAAGATGTACCTCCGCTAACTCTGAGCGCACATGTTGTTAAGCATCCCGGAGACCATCTCGCTTCAACAAGCGAATACGAACAGACAAACTCGAGGTTAACCAAGCGGCGCAAACTGGACGATCTTGTTCCGGCGACATCCAAGGATTTGTTCTCTACATTCATCGGGTTCCGCAATCAACTTGACGCCACGTCGAGTTGTACCTTGGAGCATTCCGAAACCCGAAATGATACGCCAACGCCTCATCAAGCGCTCGATGTCCAAATACTTCCGCGATCCACTCCAGATGACGTGTTTGATCAACACACCCTTCGGCTTCCCGAGCCCTGGATCCCTTCCGCAGCAATCCACCGTTACCTCGCTTCGATGACCCTCATTCAGAAACGCGCCTTGGTCCGTGAGCTACAGGGTCACCATTGCCGAGTTGATCTTGTCGAGCGATATCATCTCGGTTGTGCCGATATCATCATTGATCCGGATTCTGGCGTGTTGTTCATACCACTGCTCGCACTTCCAGCACATCTCGAAGCTACCGTCGGTCGAATATCTCGTGAATCATGGCGTTACCTGAACCTCCTGGTTATCCTCGAGGCGTTCCCCAGCGCAGAAAGCTATAGGGCCGACCTTTCGCGAAATAACAGACCGGTGCCATACGCCTATACTCCTCCAGTATGCAAAGCTATCAAGAAGCTCAAGCGAAACCTGGGAATTGCGGAAGGGTGCGGTACTATGGATCCACGATGTAGGGTTACCTGGGCGTTTGCAAACAGTATCGAAGAAGCTGCAAAGTTTGTAAGGTGCTTTGGAGATGAAGCATGTGCAATTTCACAGGAACGTGGCCATGAGATACTCTGGGGTGAAAGAGAATGGTTGGAAGAAGACGAACGGGAAGTGAGTCCCTCGATCGTGTTTGCAAGGTTGTACACGTGCTATTGATGTGGCTCTATCTCAGGGAGAGTCGGACCTCGCCAGAGTGCATGGCATGAATGCATTTGCAGCATTCATAATGCTTTACGACAAATCACTGGAAACCATCCTGGAGTTGTCCCCTGAAGCTCGGCTAGCAGATTTTGGACACCTGCTAGGGGAAGAACGTATGGTACGCCGACAATCATCTCTTTTCCCCGTCGATCCTAGCCTCATGATGCAGACGGCATTGAATGCTGTCATTGAGAGTAGAATGCAGCAAATTGTAGCCGACGTTGCGGACGTTAACCCTTGACGCTAATGCGGTCAGACGTACGATGGGAGGATAGTTGTCACAGTGTGACGTTGGCTAATATTAATGTAATCCCTACTGACGTGACATTACAGTTGTAACTGATGCGCCTTGTGCGGCGTGCTCTGCGGATGCAATAGTCCAAGCAGTACCAAAGCCAATCCAAACGTGTACCTCACGGAGATGAGGCGTATCCACTTTACTTTTACGTCCTCCGTTGGAGAAGCACACCGGCTCACTTCCAAACATGACACGCAAATACTCGACAAAACACAGACCAAGAACAACATGGGGGGCCAATTGTCCGGAAACATTATTCCGCTGATACACCGATAGTCCCATTCTTGTGTGAAACCCCGCCGAACTATCACCACAGATTGAATATGAACTGTGCAGAGAATGTTACAAAGGCAAGTTTCCCATGCAAGGATTAGGAATACCTTGCGCGATTTGGCGACCGCCGACTTGATCACTTGTGATAGTTTACGTCTCCGTTGCATTGGCTCTTGTATATTGTTGACTCCATCCCCTTGGGATCGGCGGCGACTGCCTGCGAGGCCGAGGCGGCCCATAAGGGGTTTCTTCTCCACCGCGACAGGCACTGAGTTCTCTACTGGCTTCTCTTTGTAGAGGTCTGTGCTCTCTCTCGAGATGGGCGGGGCTTGTGTCTGCTACGAGACTCAGGATCTCAACGACGAAACCGATCGAAGAATATGGAATATGACTTACATCCAAGATCTCTCTCAACATTTCTGCGTTCCTTTGGTGGCCCCTGCCATCCTGCAGAACGTGGCGTTCCGGGGGGATTACCATTGGTCGCTGGCAGGAGTTCACTGTAGCACTTGGCGTCACTGGACTAGGTAAGGCTTACCTCAAGTAGCGGTGCTCCTTCACACTCCCTGTCTATCACAAGACCCGAATCCAAGCTGGCTTGGGGCAACTCCCAAACGTAGATAAAGGAGTCGCTGCATGCAGTAGCTAGGAGTCGGTCGTCGGTCGAAAAGGCGATGCAATTGACTTCATCAGGGTGCGCGAGAATTGCCATCTGCTCGAATGTTGTGGTGTTCCATATCTTGACAGTGCTGTCGCTTGAAGCACTCGCCAGGCAACCGCCGTTGTGCGAGACGGACAATGAGTATATGATGCTCTCGTGTGCGTGCACGGGCTCGCCGATGATGCGGCCTGTTGAGGCATGCCACCGACAAAGCATACCATCACTAGAGCCAGAGAGAATCTGGGTCTCATCTCGTGACCAGTCGACTGCCCAGATTGGCATTCCGTCTGCGTTCATCGGCCCAACGAGTAACCTCCCTGACTCCCAATCCCAGATGTGGAGACGACCATCCCGTGAACCTGTAAGTAATCTGCGGTCCTTCTTGGAGAACTTGACGCAGTTGATCTCCCCGTCGCCGTTTAGGTATGCTTCGTCTCGCACGATTCGTCCCATTTTGGTATCCCAAATGTTAACGTTGTGATCGAATGATCCGCTAGCCAAGTAACGGCAGTCACTTGAAATGTCAAGATATCTGACACTGCTTGTGTGACCCTTCCAAGGTCCGTCGACCACCGCCAGGACGTCGACGTCCCAGACGTTGACGGATCTGTCAAGGCCACCGCTGGCGAGTCGTTTTCCATCTGGAAATAAAGCGAGACAGAATACCGCGCCGTTGCTACTCCCTAGAATCATTTCGGGTGTGTGGTCGAGGTTCCAGAGACGAATGGAACCGTCGTTGGAGGCGCTGACGAGCCCCTTCCCGTTCGGGAGGAAAACAACGGACCAGACGATCCCGCTGTGTCCCCCGAACGTTTCAATGGGCCTTAGATGCGAGAGGTGGTCGAGAGAGAGCGAAAGCATCGTAAGGCACCCACCCAAGCTAGGGGTACAGAGTGGAGAGAAGTGATTCGGTCGGCGAAGCTTGGGAACCCAGGGTCTCCCTGGACAAACCCTAAGACACACGCAGGTCCTGGGTATCGCATGCCGGACCAGCAGGCGGACGGCAGGCGGTACAGATCAATGACTTTTGGGATTCCAGACTGTTTTGAGTGATTCGAGGTGCCAGGGAAACGATGTCGGACCCCTGAGTGGGTTGGCGCTGATAGCTCGTGGGAGCGCACGAGACGCTGGTTTCTGTCAAACGTTGAACCCCCGCATCGTTCGTCGTTTTGTTTTCCGTTTACCTTGGTCGCATCCTGCACGCGCATGGTGACTGACGTGTGAGGGAGGCAGTGCGGACGATTTGCCCTCTTATGGTTGGATCAGGTCAGAGGATGTCAAAGGGCCCTTCCTTGTCGCCTCGTCGCTCACACGCGCCTTGTCCCTTGTCTGCAGCTGATTCGTTGAACCCCTGCTCTAATGAACTCCGAGTTACTGGGATCACTACGCTCTGTCAACGCGCAGGACGTTTTCGACTCGAGCTTCCTGACAGCCCCCTAGCAAGAGATTAACCACGATGCACGCGGTCGTCGATCGACATCTATCACTGCACGTCGTGCTGCAGGCTCCGTGCGTAGTATCAGCAACACTATACTCTACGATCGAACGTGGAATCATCGCTCTACCATATCAAATCCCTTGCCAACAGACGACCCCCATGTGAGCCAACTCTGGAACCATTGTACGCATTCGCCTCGTTACATGGATCAACTAAAAACCAGATACAGTACGTAAAAGAAAGAGAGTCTGCGAGAGCTAGTGGCAATACTAGAGTACGGTCGACTAACGATGCGACATCGTATACCATATATCATATATCATAGTGCTTAAATGGACAGGTCCGAGCCTCGCAACGCCAATGCAGAATAAACACTCAGAACTTGAACCCGCCGGCGAGTCCCATCACGTTTTCTGGATCCACCTGCTTCTTTATCTCCATCAGCTTTCCTACGTTCACTCCGTAGATCGCCTCGAGGGATGTATCGCCAATGGCGTAATTTCCGTAGAGAGACAGTCGTTCTGTGATGGGCGTATTCGCCAGGAGGTTGGCTGCGCTTTCCTTGATTCCTTTGACTATCACGTCATCCGTCGACCCATCACCACTCCATCCAAAGACGATACTGAGGGGAGAGAACGGCGACTTCCTCGAGCCAGGCCATGCGGAAGGCGATGTGGCTTGGTTGTAAACACTGGGAAGGATTGGCTCAGCATTGAAAGTGACGTATCCGTAATTCAGCGGAAGTTTGTTTCCCCAGGTCTACAATGGGTCGGATGGAGGGTGAGTGCCCCGAGGACATACCATTAGCCACGAACTCACGATGCTTTGGTTTCGCATATGTTCCAAAAAGTGTTCGGGGTATTCGAGAACAGATATGGTGTTGAACGCCGATCTGCTCGGGCGAAGGGTAAGGCCAACATCGACATCGAAAAGCTTGGCAACGTGTTGGTTGAACTCACCGCATACCCCAAGTCGAATTCGCATTCGAAGACTGCACAAGGGACAAGAACGATCGAGTGAAGACCTCGGTGTTGCAGTTGCTGGTCAGGAAGCCATCGAATAGACCAGCAGGTGGTGATGGGCCATCATAGAACAAGATCCCCACGTTGACTTCCTATTGATCCATGTCAGTTTCAGTCTTCATATGGGATAGATCATTAATTGCTCTCAAAGGGTCCCATATGGTGGGTGGGAGCGCAACGTGGATGGCAATCACGTGTGGTCAGAAATTGGAAGCATACCTGTCTCACGTCCCCTCCTTGGAAGTACCCATATGAAGTGAGGACGTTTGCTTTTGCGTTCGTATTATTTGCAGCAAAGTCAGCAGTCGCCTTTGTTAACTGATCGGCTTGAGAGCTGTCATAGATGATAGTACCTCCCTGTCAGTGGAAATAGCCGAATATGTCATCAAGCAACCGATCTGGGGAAGGGCGGATTTCACTTACCCAAACTTGGGACTGTGGAAACGCCTTGAAGGTGAACTGCGTCACAATTCCCTGCGTTGCGCAGATTGAACGCCGAACTCTTTGCCGAACGTACGTGTACTTACGAAGTTGTTAAATCCGCCCTGTAGAGAGTTAACGCGGATGACGGTTCGGCACAGGAAAACGTACCCTCAACGCGAAGAATAGGTCCGCGTGGGACTCGTTGACGTTCGTTACAGTCCCATTGGGCAATACGAGCTCGAATGCTTGCACTGTGTCGATGGTCAGACCATATTGGTTCGCGTGCCAAGAGTACCCTAGTCACCGCGTTGCATGCCACGCGACTGCCCATCAAACTGACGCCAGTTTTACATGAACCAGTCAAACTTACCGCCACCCAGCGTGAAGCCAGCCACGCCAATACCCGAGACCCGACCCCCTGCGACGTTCACTCCGTGCGGTTCCAGAGCGGCATAGACCTCATCCCAAATCAGACCAGCCCCTATCGTGGCGGTTTGTGTGGCAGCATCATATGTTACGTTTGCAAAACGGGACGTGGCGATTTGTACACCGGAAGTAGAGGAGAAACCAGGGTTCAAGGTGTGCCCGCCGCCTTTGACCTATGAAACATTACTCCGACGTGAGTGGCACAGAATACGAGCAAAAGTCACTTGTCAGACTGACAGCGAAGGGACATCCAGTTTTTCCCAAGATCCGAAGCTGGTGAATGCGGCAAACGCATTAGAGCGCATTACCTCAGCGCAGACATCATGGGACACGTACGGCAATACCAACGTCTTCAGCCGTACCGGGCTCAAAGGAACATGCAGCTTCTTGAGTACTCGAAACAGCGAAATGAACAATGTCCCTGGGATATGGCTCTGTTCCTGTGGAATACGCGCGTCAATTATGCATCACGGTGACCGCAGAATCTCGGACCATTGAAGAATACCCCTGAAGCTGACGAGACTGACGATGCAATTTCTGAACAGACCGCAGACATGTTGACTGACGCTGCGGGAAACCGCAGGCCCGAAGCAACCGTGGTGGGCGCCCGACGAAACGCCAACAACGACTCCACCAGCACAGCTAGCGAAGTCAGTAGCATTTGAGTGGATTCGACAAATGGGGAGAAATTCAGAAGAAACTCGGAAGGAAAGGGGACTGAAGTGATGGAGGTCATCAAGAAAGTTTTGTTTTTCAAACCGGGAACATGGAAATTGGTCCGCTGACAGTTTGGCGGCCTTGAGGCTTCGAGTAAGCTAAGCCGCGCTGCCGGGACCGGCGAGCATGTATGTTGTCACTGACCAATGGATTTCCAGTTGCCGAACAGAGGCCGCGCATATTGTGTCATGGGCGGACCAGCCTGCGGGCCTGGGACATTGTCGGTGGCCTGCCAGTGATGCCTTGAACACGGAAGTTACCTTGGGCGGTGCAGTGTGGCGTGCAGACCTGGGCACGCGTCAAGCATGCACTCAGGGAAGCGGGTGTTGCGGATAAACGAAATGAGAATATACAAAAATAACCAGGTAGCAAACGAGCAAAGCAAGCAGCACGAAACTAGAGAGATACGAGGTGAAGGAATCTGACCAAGAAAAACATTGAAGTCCAGTCACCGGGAAATGTCAGGGGATATGATCTTGCAATGTCGTGTTCCACTAAATGTATCGTAATTAAACAGACAAACCAAAATGAAGGCTACTCGTGGTCCAGCGTCATATACGGGTATGTCAAATTCGGATGGATTTTTTGAGAGGGGACGACGTCGAACTGGGACGTCTCAAGGGTGTCTACATCTGAGTCTCGAGAAAGGGCGGATAATTGCGATTGAGACGATGATGCAGACCCTGGCGTCTGCATGATGACAGGGGACCATGGAAGTTGAGGAATCGACAATAGGTCGTGTGATGCTGACGAGTGGTGATGACCAGGACCCATTTTCGACCGCGCGGCAGACTTCCGACGCTCGATAAAGTTGCTCCCAGTTCGAACATGTTTTGATGTAAGATACTGTTCTGGAAGTTGTGGGCTAGGTGGTATGCTACCATCTAGGACGCTCGGTCGTCTTGGTTTAATCGTCTCATTAGAGACAGGTCGCTCAGAATGTTTCCGAGGCTCGATCCCGTTCGTTGGCTGTTGTGGCCCACCAGCGACAGACTTCCAAGATTTCAATATGGATTTGCGAATGCCTGGTTTCTCTTGAGGGAGAGCATTTAGGTGAACAGCTGGTGAACTCGGTCGAGAGCCTGAAAGGGAGGGTCTCGATGGGTACGCCGGATATGACAACTCCTGGTCAAGTTGCATCTGGCCCACATGTGCCTTTCCATTCGAACCTCTCGTGACCGCATTTGGGACAGGCAGTGTCATGAGTTGGTCAGTGGGGGTAGGCGGATACGGGGAACTGGTGAGCTGGAAGGAAGTCCGTCCAGGCGTTGGTGGTTGAGGCAGAGGACTAGATGATGGTTTACTCCTGCGCCACAATTTCGTCAAACCTTTTACACTGACAAGTGGTGAAGTCGACTTGGTTCTGTCGCAGTCCGCTGCACTCGAAGAGTCAGCAGAAAAGCGGCTCGAGGGAGGCGCAGAGTTGAGTGGCCAATCGTCTACAGATGACATCGATGGTCTTGACCCGGGAGGATCTTGAGAGAATTTTTGCGCCACAGGATCCCAATAGCTTTGCATGGGAAGTGCGTCAACTTCATAGATAGATGGGTGACGACCAAATGGATCTGAGGAGAGGGGAATCGGGAATTCAGAAACGATGTTTACTTGGCGGGAAGGAGAAGACATCGTTGCTGGGTACATGGCTTGTTCGAGTTCTCGACGTCGTAGTTGGCTTTCCGTCGGTACAGTAGACGAAGCGCTGGATGCAGGCATGAAAGCCTTGGGAGCACCAGTAGAAACGCCATTCAATGCTAGTCTTGGTGGTGAGGGGGGGAGATTCACAGGTCGCGTAGGAGAAACGTTGACTGTGTTGGTCACCGAGGCATAAGGGATGGATGGCCATGCTTTATGTAATGGACTCGCAGACGTTCTTCTGGAGCCCTTAGATGCAGTAAGAAATAGTAAGAGATAATACGTACTCGGCTAGGGCTGGCGTGCGCGACTGGGATGCAATTGAGAGGCTGCGGTGATGTGTTGTTATTGAATTCTCATCCAGAACTGCTGTCTTTAATTGCTGCGGTGAAAACTGAGCAAGGGTCTAAATCGCCTGTCAGGTTAGACTTCGGCTAGCACCTCGATAGCGCTTACTCTTTCGATCTCATCGAGTTTCGCTTTCATGAGATATTGGCTTCGTCGTCGATCGTTCGGGTCATCCTCATCATACTGCAATAACAAACGGTCAGTCCAGCATGCGAGGCGACAGGATAAGTCCCAAACCTCTTCGTCATCATCCCCCAGATCTAAACCAAGGTCCAGGTCCTCGAACACAGTGCCCACGCGTTTCTCTTCCCCGTGGCTCCGTGATCGTTGATACTCTTGCTCTAACTCAAGAGACGAACCCTCTTTGTTCCGGAAATCATCCGCCTCTCCCACTATTAAGTTGTTGGTTAGCGAATTGGGAACAAGGACCAGTGGCGGAGGCATGGGTCGCTTTCCAACGGCAGTAGATGACGACGACCTCCATTGAATCTCTGCGGCATCTAGAATCGATACAGGCGGGCGCGACATTCGTTGCACGATGTCCCGAACCTCGTTGACATCGTTCGTTTCACCACCTTCCTCTTGTCTGCGTTCGGAAAGAGCGGTGAGTGACGTTGCATCCAATGCAAGCTCTACCAGGTTGGGGTTATTAGCCTTCCGTTTCACCACGTCAGATTCGGCATGAATTTCGGTCCAAGTCTCGGCGTCAGTACCAAACACATCCCCGAGTGGGTCCTGACCCATAGTAGAAGTCATGTGTGCAGCTGCATCGGCATCTGGAGATTCTGAGAGAGGTGCATACTCCCCATTATTAAGCTGTTCCTGTTCATGGAAGTCATCATGAGACCGCAGAAATGGTGGTTTCTGCATTCTCTGCACCAATTTAAGGTCGTAAGGAGCTCGCTTCTCATCCGCTAAGTTGTTGGAGTCAAGAGTACGTGACTGAGAGCGAGAACGAGAACGATGGCTCGAACGGCTCTCTGTCCTCTTCATACGCCGACTTCGCACCCAAGGTTCATACCAAGTAGCCTTTCGTTTGTCAATGTCAAATTCTACCTTGGCGAGGATCGGAATGATTGAAGGTGAATTCAAACCGGGTAGCTCGATATCAGGAGGCCCGTGATCTGATGGATGGGAGGTGTCTGGAGTATTCGGTTCTGAATGTGGGGATGAAGTACCCGCGGACTTGTCGTGAGAGCGGACATCTGAAACAGATGATGCAGTCGAAGTGGAGGTGGAGGGGGTGACGGGACACGCGAGGGGACGTGGATGCTCAGTTCGCGCCGGAGTAGCTAAAGGTCGTAACGAGTGCGACGGACCGTTCGGTTCCACAGTAAGAGCAAGACCTAAAGGATTGGGGGTCCCACTTCGAGATAAGGCGATGACCTCCCCTCGTTCCGCGCGAAGGACTCTTGTCCATATGTGTTTCCATATCTTTTCTGACAACCTCGGACCTGGTTCTCCTCCGCTGGCGTCGCCAAAAACTGGAGAAGAAGAAGAAGGCGGAGGAGTGTGCTGACTACCGTGTGGAGAGGGAGTCACGAGGTAAAGGATGATTCCGATCGTGCTGGGTAAAGCATATTCTCTCGCGATGACGAGCAGCTGTGCGTGGAGCGTCGACTGTAGCGCCACGAGAGTTCCTCGGCGGAACTGAGTATGATATCCAGACGCGGTCGATGGAGGAGGGGCGAGGTCGGAGGAGTCGGAAGAGTCAGCATCATGAGGGAGGTGCACTGGGGGTATTACGTGTAAGATGTACTTGGATTGAACCGGAGATACTATGTTAAGGGCAGTTGCAGTAGATGGCGTCACGGAGCGCCCGGGAAGATCAGTATTTGATGGTGATGGCGGGTTGCCTAAATGAGAAGATGATGATGAAGTAGACGAGGACATCGCGGGCAACGGCGTAGATACACCAAGGGCATTGGCCAGTTTTGCAAGCCGATAGGGCGGAAGAGGTGAGCGTGGAGGAGCCCAGGTTGGTCCCGGTCCCGGGCTCTGGGAGTCTGTGGAGTTTCGTCGTGATTGCATGGCAAGTAGGGTCCGTTGGTCGCAGAGCACAGACAAAAAGACGGATCTAGCTCAGAGTCGTGACGCACAGATGATCCTGGATGTATTCTATGGTGAGCTGGACGGTCGGGAGTAATAGACGGGACGCACCTCGAAGAACCGGGACGGGTACGGGCATAAAATGTGAGTTGGATATCGTGGATGGTGACTCCAGTCGATGCCAATCGTTGGTTGACGTCGCGGAGCTCAACGTCAACGACGACGAGCACTGAACAAAAGACTCGATACTTCAAAATGAGTGCTGCTCACGTGACCTCTGTACGGGAGAGGTGCTCGCGAGCCTTCAATGTGCTCATGTCCGCCGTGGACATTGTCCGTCGAGGACTGTGGGCATCGGGGTCGAGTCTCGGACGAACTGACACGCTCTATGATACTCGTCCCGTCAGCTCCATCACGACGAGTGCGCTGGCAACCAAGTCCGGGCCGGTACTAGTGTTTGGGGTGCTCGTATCGAGCTGAATCGGTTTCTTTCTCCGAGTCTTTCACGCAGATCCATGGCCCTTGCCCTGGTGGCATTTATTTATTTATTACTGCTGTTCCATTCGGTGCAATCGATAGGAATGGGGCCCGGATCTAGGCCTGTGATCAACATTTCTGATGCACGAGGGCCGCCTCGAGGCATGAGCTAGAATACGTTCTCTCGAGGGATGAGATGACTTTGAGGGATGCGTGAGAAGTGGCAGGCCCGGGGACAATGGGAGAGGCGCGCCCTCTGTGTGGTTTGGTTCTGGTCCTCGCGCGTAAACGAGGATCACGACCTTGGCGACCCCATTGTCTTTGTCTTCTTCCTCCTTTCTTTGACCCCCGTTTCTTGTCTTTTTATCACATTGCGTGCACGATCTCATTCTACGTACCCTTTTTTTCATTTCAGTCCACGACCCACCCACGACCCGCAGGCCATGGATCAACACCAGCCTCAGCACAACCACCACATCCCTGATGATCACAACCCAAATCTCGCTCATACAGGTCCTTATGGCTACTATCCTGCCGAGCACGAATCCTCTTACTCTCTCGCATACAACAACCAGTTGCATCACCAGCACTCTTATCCGCTTCAGCATCCTGCCACTCATCCGCGTGGGTGCACTTCCTCGCGTTTTTTACTCGCCTCTGCCTCATGTTGATCTGATAATGGGCTCGTGTACTTTGTATGTAGGTCATCTATCCGCACCAGACCTCCATCAAAGCCTGCAGTTCCATAATCTCAGCCTCATGTCCACGCATCAATATCCGCCACCACCCGTGTACACCTCATCGCCACAACATGTGTCAATGGCCCTGCCTGCAGGCTCTCCCCCTCCGCCCTCTCCTCACATGTATGATCCCTTGTCCCCTCCCATTTCAGGATCAGACACATCAGCGGACGGCATCTACCACCATTCGAGAAACAGCAGCGGGACCGGCTCCCCTTCATCGTCGTCCAGAGGTACCAGCTTAGTACATCGCACTTCCCTACGTTACAACCCGACCCCCTCCCCAACCACAAGCTCTTCCGGCAGACGTGGTCGTGGTCGCTCTTTAAACGACTCGGACGACGAAGATATGGGTGCTACCTACGTTGAAAACCTCGCTCACACCCGCAAAGAGGCGACGCGGCGGCAAAGGATTGAGGCTGAGCAGAGGCGGAGAGACGAATTACGCGACGGTTATGCAAAATTGAAAGACGTCCTCCCCGTCTCCAACCAGAAGAGCAGCAAGGTTTCGCTGCTTGAGCGAGGTAGGCCTCACCGACGGCCTTGATGCTCATCGTCTCACCCGTACCTTTCTTTAGCGACCAACCATATCATCTTCCTTGAAAAGTCCACACAAGAGATGCAGGCTCGTCTCCTCGTGCTCGAACAGGAGGTTCAACGGTTGCGTGCCGTCAACGAAAAAATATCGCTGAGTGTCACCGGCACACCACCGCCTGCCAACAGCAGCATCCATGACGTTGATAGCAGGCCATTGTCGCCGCCACCCGAGCCAGGGATGCCGAGCCACTCTCTCGCTCACGTGCAAGGCCAAGCGCCTCCGCGGGAGGACTCTCGCAGTCCAGCCGCATCTGAAGTATACTGAATGGCTCCGAATCAAATCCGCTGCAATAACGGACGTCTTTTTTTTCCATTTTCGTTTTCACTGTCTTCTTAACATTCTTGCCTGATTGCATATTTTGTAATTTTGTATTTCTGCTTTGGGCGAAACTAAGGGAGAGGCGACAAACCATACTCGCACAAGACTTGTCGAGCTTGCAGCGCTGGTCGCACAATGCGGTGCGCGAAACCACGTTCAAAGTCCCTCCTTTCACACCCCCTCCCCTTCTCCACTACGCTGTCAACGACTCGATGTTGCTGGCCGGCTGCTCAAGTCTTATCTCGCAGATCCGAGCGCGCTCGGTTATTATCGGCGCCATCTTGTTGATCGATAAGCCCTCGACTTCTTTTCTGCCCCATTTTTTCTCCGACCTGCGGTATCCCCAGCGGATTTTACATTCGCACAATCTCCCTTACGCCCATTTCCCAGTTCTGTCTCATTTTCTCAGCACTCACTCACGTTGCACCCTTCTTGTCGGCCAATCATCCATTCATTGATACCAATCAGCACTATCGCACACCTGTTACCCTACATCGTCCGTGATTGGGTGCATGCCCACCTTGCTACGACCGCAGGAACGATATAACGACCGACCGAACGATTCTTGACGAATACTGCACGAATTCACACGACGGAACAAGCGAGGAGCATGCGCCGAGTTTTATAACCGTTCACCCGTCGAAGCAACATGTAGTGGTCAGCTGGACACCCCTCTTTTTGGAAGGGGAGATTGTTTGACCTCGGCTCTTCTGGAGGGAGCTATTGTTGTTAGCGGGTGCCCGCTCTGGCAGTGGGCAGGACAAAAAGTGGTCTACTGAAGAAGGGATGGTGATGGACCGCTCTGGAAGGACTGATTTCGCGCATGTTGTCAGTACAGTGAGATGTTTCGATGCATCGCGCCACTCTGTTTTCATAGCTACAGCACATGCAGTATCATATCCTTTTTTCTTTTTGCAATTCAAAGGGCATCTCGCACCGACTAGATTGAGTATGACATTTGACAATAGCGACGAACGTGCTGGGCGGATCGCCGTTGATGAGCGTCTGGCACTAGGGCAAAACAAAGGAGGGGACCCTCGATAGCAAGCGGGCTCTCTGGCCTCGCGCGGGAACTCGTATTACCACAGATCAACGAACCACGAAACCCTGAGCGGGTGGGCCCACGGTGCTGCGCAGGGTCAACACGACCGGACGCCGGTGTCAGCCACTGCCATCCAATGTGACGTAGCGAGGGTCCTCCCAAATGACGACAAATTCGGTCGAAGCACCAAGGTCACAAACCTGGGCAAACGTCTAGGGTCTCATAATTAGCTTCGTTCTGGTACCTTGGCGGCTTGGGGGCTCGCTCGCTTATGTATTTTGAAAAAGGGGGGAAAGGCATATGTATGTGAAAATGACAACTGGGTAAATATGGTATTTCTCTGATGGCGGTTTCCACGCAAGCTGCGCTGCCAAGATGGGGTGCAAACGCGTGACGACCCTGAATCTGCGGCGTATGCATGGTATGTTATGAACTTGAAGGGCCGGACAAGACAATCGGAGCTTGACGAGAAATGTAGAATGATGCGATTTGGGCGGAGGGCTTCGCCCAATGGGTTGACCGGATCCGGTGTACCCGTCGGCCCGTCCGTGTAACAAACCAACAACCGTTGGACGGTCACCATGCCTTGTAGCGAGGAATGTTGGTTACATCGGGATCAGTGACATCGGTGCCGAGTATGGGGAGCTCAGAACGACACCGACAGTGGCAAGATGGAGGGATTGCCGTAGGGAGAACCTACACGGATTGAGCAAGACTGCCGTGCCTTCCTGAATGGGGTGCAACAGGGCGGAGATGAAATTAGCAAAGTCATCATTGGGGGTGTAGACTTGTTCCATTCTTTGATTGGAGGGGAGAGCTTTAGCGCAGACATGTACATATGAAAAGAGGGGGGATGGCGATGAGCTTGATCTGCGGCGGAGTGACATGAGGCAGGAGACATGCGCGTCCTTCGGTGGCAGGAGGCACGCCGCGTGAGTCATATGGATGATACTGGTACCGTCAAGTTCCAAATCGGCGGACATTTGCCTCTCAGGCGGTTCGCAGAAGAGATCACGGGAATAAAGGCCAACACAAACAGAGTGTGCAAAGTATAGTTTAGATGCACTAGACTGTGTGGCGTACCAAGTATAACCGATGGCCGGCAGATCTCAGTCAGTGGGGAACAACAACGACGACTGCCCGCGCTTTTGGGAAAATTCGACAGCGAGAACCACAGCCTTGTCACACACGTGACATCATGACATATCCCCTTTCTTCTCCTCAGTGTGGACAAGGTTACCCTACAGCAATTTGGCAGGCGTTGTTCTGGCGCTAACTAAACTGGTTACTCACAGAGCTTTCCAAGTCAGAGATGTGCGCTCAAGCAGCGCACTCTTTTGGCAAGCGATCAAGGGACAGAACATCCCATTTCATCTGGTTCATTTTTGACCAGCTTCTAAAATGGAAGGGAATCCCCAATACAACGTCGCTGACCGTGGTTCGTCACATCGAGGCACAACATGGAATATTCTTCTCGCCCTACTCGTTCTTCACACTCTCGGGTGTTCTGATCGTTCGACCACAGACTTTTTTGCGGTCTCGACAAGTCGTTGGGTCCGTGTCACGATTTTGCTATGTCCTTCTTGGGATGCTCCCAACGGAGTAACCCACGCAGTTGATGGCCCCCTTTTCGGCCTCCTTCTCTCGGCAAACACACATGTTCCTGTGTCATCTCGCTTTTTGACTGGAGTTAACCTGCCGCAGACAGTAGAGTCATATTGACGTCCATTGGTCGCTCGGTAAGTGTGCGAGGCATGCTGATAACGTGAACAGAAGAGGCATACAATCGAACGCTCAAACTTTACGACGATATGGCGATTCGAGACTCATCTCCCGATCAACGGAGCAAGGGGACAATGTAACAGGTATTGCTTCTTTACCTCCTCTCCGTGCCAGTCAACGTCGATGTGAATGCCGCGGGGAATCAAGCATTGCGTAGGTCCGTGACACGGCCGGTGCTCCAAAGCACCCGGATTACCCAGAGAGGAGTGAGTGAACGCCTTGCAATTGGTGCGTGTCTTTGCTTAAAGTCTAATTACGTGGATAGGGTCACGTCACTGCCATCTGATGGGGACTAGTGAATGCATTTGCCGTCGAACGGAATAGCGCTAGAATTCGTCTGCTTCGCATACAGATCTCCGGTTGATTCGTCAGTGGGTGCTCATTAGATCAGTGACGTTCATTTCAAACTGTGTGGGTAGGGATGGAGTGATGGAGAATGTCGATGCGGTGAATTGGAAGTTGAAAGTGGAACAATAGGTCGAGATGTGATAACAGGGGTAGGGCAGCATTTCGAGGGGAATCAGTCACACGGATCTGCGTATGACTTCAGCGGTAACGGCAGGGAAAAGTTGTTTCCGTGCGACTCTGAACGCACTAAGACCCTGGAGAAGTACACTGACGGTATTTTTTATTTTTTCGGAAGAAGGGATATGTGATAAGATGTATATTTGGGGACAGAAGGAGGAGTGTGACAGCTGAAATGAAACAGACGAGCCGAGATTGCAGCGTGTGTGGACAAAGCAGATATGATCGGTGGTATGTATGATGCGGCGTAGGCGCAATGGCGGTGCGAGATGAAGAAAACGTTGCAGGGAGGGAGCACATGTCGCAAGGGACTTGGGAATGGAGGAGAGGGTAATGGCGAGCGGGGAACGACGCGGGCGGCAATCCTCGGCCGAGAGCCGGATCTTGCTATAGCTAGTCGCCGGACCCGCGGGGCGGAGGACTGGTGGAAACGGAAAGCGGTGCAGAGATAAATTGGGAAAACACGGCAAGGCGTAGTCTCACAACCAAAGGCGTAACACGGCTGGGCACCGGGGAGTACATCCGTTCTTTCGGTGCCCAACTTCCTGATTCAAACCAACGAATGGGAATATTACCTAAACATTGCATATCATAAGGTTTGCAGGGACTACAAATTCCGGCACACGAGGCCGCAAAAATACCCAGATTGCCAATTGTGTGACCGTGCGAATACACACCTATATCGGGTGACAGTGTTTTGGATGAGGGTATGAGGGCGATATTTAGCGGGATCAGATTGTGTTTCTTCTCCCTTAAAACTCCCCCGACCGTCCTCTTCCTCCTCCTCACCCGACGCCTCTTTTCTTTTCTTTTCTTCTTCTTCTTCTTTTCTTTGCTTTCGCTCTATTGTGCGTTGGGACGACAACGCCCGCTCCTTGTTGATTTCACGTAAGTCGCCTACAACAATTGTTTACCGTCTCCTCAACTCGCTATATAGGTCCCCTCGTATTCCAGTTTTCTTTATCTTTTCATCTTTGCATTTTTACGACGCAATGGAGTCTACCCTCCTCGAGCACCCCCGCAGCCCCACCTTCATGGACGCCCCCTTCACTTACGACTCCCTCTCAAACCTTGAGCCTTATCTCCAGTACCCTCAGTCTCCCTACGGTGTCTCGACCATGGCCTGTATGTACCTTTTATATCTTATTGCCTTATATGGCTCACCTCTCCCAAGTGCCAGGTCCCTCGTCTTCATCTCCCCGTCTTGACTTCAACACCCTCAACTTGACTAACTCCCTCGGCGAGTACTCGTACACCCCCTCCGCCAACTACACCACCGCTTCCCCCGGTCGTCCTTACACCCCTCCCGACAACGGCATCTCCCCCCCTGCCGTCTACAACCTTAGCGGTGGCGAGCTCTCTTCCGATGGCCTTACTTCTGGCAGGCGCAGCCGCGGGAGTGGCACTCACTCTCCTTCTTCCGTCCACAGCGTCCCATACGCATCTGTTCCCCGATCACATCGCTTCAATCCCATCGCGGCACCCGCTACTCGTTCGGCGGCAAAGACCCCGAGACGAAAGTCCCGCAATGATGATTCCGACGAGGACGATGATGAGTTCCAGCCCGCGATCGCGACTGGAAACACTACCGATGTCCGCCGTGAGACCATTCGTCGCCAGCGCATCGAGTCGGAGCAGAGGCGTCGTGACGAGCTTCGCGACGGTTACCGTCGGCTCAAGGACGCACTCCCCGTCTCCAACCAGAAGTCAAGCAAGGTTTCCCTCCTCGACCGCGCTACCACCCACGTCAAGTATCTCGAGATGACCGCCCAACAACTTCAGACGAGGCTCCAACAGGCCGAGAACGAAGTTCAGCGACTCCGCACGTGAGCATCACCCCGTTCGTATCTACAACCTTGTCTCACCCGCGGTGCAGCGTTAACGAGGCTTTGATGCTTGGCACTGCCGAGCAGAGACATGCTGCCGCTGCCGCTGCCGTCGCAGCAGTGTCACAGCAATCACAGTCAAGCTTTTGATTGTTGACCTCGTCCTGGACTCAAAAACCTCCCCGCGTCGTCGGTTACATTATCTCTCACGATTTATTATTGCAAAGATGACTCGCATGACTGGAATACCTGCCTGGATCGCAGGTCGCATTACTACAATGGACACTTAGCATCGCATTTTTTTATTCCGCATTTTTTACGACACCATCATCGCAGCGTGTCCCTCAGGTCGTCTGGCCACACCATCTCCTGGTCCCTCTCTGGTATCCTTGGTTCACAGACATTTGGCCGTGCCACCTCCCTCTCGGATTTGCCAATCAACTCGATGGTTAGCCTGTGGCTAGCTGTCGACCAGATAGCCTCCGTTTGAGTCGGAGATATCGATGAACATCGGACATCCCGGTCTCGGTTGATGGAAGATACGACAAGACACTGACGCAAGACCGCGGCATTGTGGGAGGCGCTTGCGCCGCTCATGATACCTGCGCGTCCATCTTGTTCTCAATTCGTCCTCTGTCGCCTTCCCGTCCCGGTCCCATTCTGTCCATGCGCGCTTGTAGGCGAACGACCCCTTAGTTGGGGTTCCGTGCCTCGTGCGAGCCAATACACCGGCATCATCTCGACTCTCCATGTCTTCGTATCACCATGGCTGGTTTACTTAGCTGTCAGCACGTACCTGACCAGGACCGCTCCAACACGCATTACCTTGTTTATTACGACATGATTTATACGCACGCAACTCCCCGCAACCCCCCCAGTAGGCGACTGATCATCGCTTGCTTTACGCCACTCCTCCTTCCGTCCAGACCTGTCTGCGAGTAATGGCGAGACGTCAACATGCCTCTTATCTCACTGCGTCGCTCATTGTATGAGCGTAGCTGCATGGGTGCCTTCGTCGGTTGGGATTCAGGTTACTGGGTTGTTGATGAAGATTGTCCACGACACGATACGCTCCTCCCTCGGTGCACTCGCGGTTTCTTCCCGTTCCGTTCGCCCTTCGTTCTCTCGCTAGTCGATTGCACGTTGGATATGCTTGAACGCCTCGAATGAATCGTTGATGGTTGGTACTGGGTTCAGAGCGGTTCCATCCTGCCTGCTTGCAGGCATCTGAAGTATCGCTATGTGGACTACACTTCATGTTTCGATATGCCCTTGTCACCCTACTTGATGTTCCACTCATGATATCGTCGCTTCCCCGTCTTACATACTACTCACACTCGCCTCACATTGGCACTTCCTGTCTGGTACCACTGTTATCCGCCTTTCTCTTTGACTGCACGCGCGTTAGTCGTTTCAGTCCCGCTTGTAGGTATAGTATTGTGTATTTGTCTTGGTTCCTGACATGCACCAAGCTGTACTGCATCCATGATGTAGCATCGCTTTTGTTATAACCTAGTATAGTTTATGAAACGACCATCGCTTTCTATCCATGATCGTGTGTGATCTGAGAGAATGAGTGAGCTTATCAATGAGGAAAGTTCTGTGGCTTATCGTTCAACCATCCGATTTCTGTTCTCGAACCACAACGCTGCGCACAATGTCAACATCAAAAGTAACGGATTCTGAAAAGGTGGCCGTCCAGCGCCAGCTGAAAATCAAGGTCGGCGCAGCCAAACGGTGCGTGCGAGATCCAGGGATACATTATTTCCGCCTATCTCTCCGTGTGTCCCATTGGCAGAAAACGCTGACCACGTCACATCGAATGAAAACAGGTTGCTCAAGGAACACAATATATACAAAAAAGAAGCGGAAGATCGTCAACGCAAGCTCGACCAAATCGTCGCTGAGAACGGCGAAGAGTGGGAGATCAAAATTGCTGTACGTCTCTTGTCATTGCCTCGTCACACTCACAGCACACCACCACACCACACCACACCACACCACTGTGTTGCTGCGTGTCGTGCGTGTGTGTGTGTGGTTGGGCACAGCGCGGAAATGAGACTTGGGCTAATTCAGTGCAATACCTGTGTCTGTGTTCTTTGTCGATTTTCCAAATGGATTGTTTGGATGTCCATAGAAAAGGTTATCCGAAGAGTCTCAGAGAATGATCAAGGACACGGGTGATCGCCTGGAAAAGACGATTCAGGACCTCAAGGCGCTCATCGTGGGTGTCTTCCATTTCATTTACATGACGTCGATGTCCCCTATCCGTGATCGAAATACACAGGATTCCGTCAAGTCGAGGCCAGAGTTTGCCGAAGACAAGGAGCTCCTGGACGCCGAGAAAGAACTCACAGAAGCAACATCGCAAGTGCCCGATATATGACTCGAAAGAAGCACATTTCTCAATTCATTCCAGGGTATTGCTAGCCGACAAGGCGTCCTGAGAAGTTGTCTTGATCGTTATACCCGCACTGTCGACGCAATCCGTGTACATGACTTGTGGGCGTTGGTTTTTGGAGCTTTTACTCCATTCGTTCATTATCATGTCGGACGTTATTCTGTTCGTATCGTATTCTTACCGCCGCTCCAGTGTGCTCGTCGAGTTTATTCCCGTGTGTCCATATCTACTCCACGGTGTTGTGAGTTATTAGTGCCTCCGTGCTCCTCCTGTGCACGCGCGGCCTTGAGGCGCGAGAGGGCATTGAGGATGCCTACCCACGCGTCACAACCTACCCTCTCTTCTTGTAACCCCAGACTGACCTCGCCTGAACCTACGCCATCTGTGGGGATGGTCACGCCCAGCGAAGGGGGGACGAACCCCGGGGGTGGTGCGTTGATCGCAGAAGGGGCGATGCGAGACTGGCGTATATGCGCGAGCGACGAACGGATGGCGACCTGTATAGACTGCCAAGTAGCGATGATCATCATCCATAGCAAGGAAAAAGACGAGAGAGAGAGAGAGAGAAAATGGACGCACGTCTAGTCGCTCAAAGTATTCGCTCACTTCGAGCACGAACTGTTCGGAGCGTTCCTCTCCTTGGGGGAGGTTGTCGTCGGGTCCGTCTGTCTGTGGTAGCGTGAGGAGTGATACGGACGACGCAGCGAGGGAGAGTAGACGTCCAATGTCCTGCCCAGGGGTGCTTGGTCAGTGATGGAAGCAGGGGGGGGGGCGGAGGGACACACCCGCTCTACTTCGCCAAGCGCGTATATCTGGCGCGCCGTTCGGCTCGAGGTCCATATGGGATCGATTTCCTCGCTGGGCTCATGTTCTATTCGTTCTTCCGGTTGCGACATGAAGATGATGTGTTGCTGCTTAGTGGTAGGGAACGATAAAGCCCATTCGCCACAAGTCTCTGTCGTCGGTCACACCAACGTTCAATCCCAACATGCAGAGCAAATAACACAGCAAAGTAGCAAAGCAAATAACGAATACAAGTGAATTACTATCAGGTCTGTTCTTAATGTAGTCGTCTCAGGTAAGTTTTGCCTTCTTGGCGGGCTGAGGCGCAGGCTTGGGGTCTCCCTCCTTGCGTTTCTTTGTCCCTCCCCCACTCTTGATGTTGCTCAACATCTCCTTGATCCTGTCGTTGACCGCAAACGAGATCTTGCCGACCTCGGAGTCAGCGCCATTGAACGTGACCGCGTTCCGGATCATGAGGTCTGTATCAGCCTCAAATGCCTCTATTGAGTCGTACTTGTCGTTATCCAGTTTCATGCGAATGCTTCTAAGGTCTCTTGCATCCTTCTTGGGAATGACTTGAAAGTATGTTGGGATGCCCAAGAGCACAGGGTCCACGGGCTCTCGAAAGACGAAGGAACTAGTTGAAAAAGGCAATTAGTTATCTCATCCACAGTCAAGCTATACACTTGCATGTCTTCTTTCACCAACGTCGTCATGAGTCCTTGCAAACTTCGTTTCTCGGCCCATGAAAGCTTTCTCTCAAATGCCTTGGCCCATTCCTTCTTGAACACTTTTTCCACCACATCCGCACAGGTCACAGGGTAAGTCATAAGAGGATTGAACTTGCGACAATTATTGAAGACGAGCTCGGCATCCTTGGCGAATTCCTCCATCGTGGAATATTTGCCTTCTGTCAACTTCTCGCCTATCGTGCCAAAGTCCATCGGGTGGGTAATCTCTTCATAATAACTAGACGCGAGTCAGAATTGCCTAGTGTTTTCCACTTGTCAACCAAACTCACGTAGGGCAACCGTCCCTTACTGGGTCTACTGGTTGGGCAAAGATGGAATATTCAGGAAGTTTCGCAATTGCCCTCAGCGCATCTCTACATTTCTTCTCGTTTAGCGGAGCGGTGGACGGGGCAGGCCGAGGCTTTGAGGTTGTAGGCTGAACGCTGGTAACCTCCCGCTCTTTCCCTTTGACAGAGATGCGTGGTGCCTGTGGCGCTGGTGCGGGAGTTGGCACGAGTTCGGATCCCTTCTTCTTAGGCTTGGGTGGCGCAGGAGGTCGTTCAGGGACTGGCGTACTCGTACTGCTGGAGGGCCCGTTCGGCTTATCTTTTCTCAATATGGGCGTAGCGAACGTCAATACGTCATCTTCTTCGCTTTTGACGTTTGCTTTTCGACGCTTGCCCGGGGGTCCACTGCCCGATGCCTTGGCCGGAGGAGACTCCCTCACCGATACCGCTATCTTGCGCTGACGCTTCTCTTCATCCTTTTCCCGTTCAATCGCAATGACCTCTTGAAGCAGGTCGTGAGATCCGTCGTCGACGTATGGTGGTGGCGCCTCGTCTGGAATCTTCAGTTTACGAGCCTTGAATTTGGGTGCTTTGGAGACCTCCACTGATTTCTCTACCGGTTTTTCAGCCGGCTTTTCAATGACTTTTTCGGGAGGTTTGACTTGGGCACCGCCAACTTTGAGCTTGATAATTGGCCGGGGGGCTGCTTGTCCGGGTGTAACGGGGGGAGGTACCGATGCTGATGTTGAAACCCGCGTAGATTGTGGTGGAGGCTGTTGAGGTACTTGTTTAACCACGATGGATGGTAACTCTTTGCGACCAGGTGCCGCAGCCTTGTTAGCAGCCTCGAGAGTCTTGTTGATGCGATTCCATACTGATACCCGTTAGTTTTTAGCGACAATCACGACCTGCGGGTTGACAACTTACACTTCTCGAAAAAGGTCTCGAGGAATATAGCTTCGGTGTGAGCATAGCTACCAGCGACGTTGTATTGCTTTGCGTTCGTGATCATGAGGCGGAAGTCAGCCTCAAATGCAAAACGATCCTTGTAATGGCCTTCCTCCAGCTTGGCGCCTATGGTGCTGAGGTCCATCGGGTTTTTTATGACCTCATAGTAGCTAATGGGAGCCCATTGTTACATGGATCAACAATGAAAATAGTAAGACACAGACTTTGGTGCATGGTCCCGTACCGGGTCGACTGGCTGCATAAAAAGCATGGCATTCTTGTGCACCTTGAGTTTCTTGAGCGCATTACGACAAGCACGTAAATCGTTCACGCTCATTCCACCGGTTTGCGCTTTTGGCACGTGAGGCGGCTTGATGACACCTGTGGGTTTCGGCTTTGGTTTGGCCTTGGCCTTGGCAGGTATGGGAGGTGGCGGCATAGCTCCAGAACGCGCAGCGGGAGTAGGAGTAACAGCAGATGGCGTTGAAGCACGAGCTGCACTGGGCATGATCTTGAGCTTGGGAGGAGCAGGAACCGCAGGTACAGCATGAGTACGCTGAGGCGGGCCACCAGTCTTGATCGGTCGCTGTACCTTTGCCAATACCTTCACTGGAGGAAGCTGAGGAGCTTGTTCTACGACAGGAGTTGGAGGAAGATAAAAGGTGACTTTAGGTGGTGTTTCTTCGACACCTCTGAGCACAATGTCCGCAAGCTTGATGACACCCCATCGAACTTCCTGGTCAATGTCAGGGGCTCTGGGAGGCTCTTGATTCAGGCGCGTCATCGATTTGAAAGTGTAAAATTCACGTACAGTGCAATCGGCATCATAAATTCGCGCAATACTTCATTCTTTCCGATCTCGCGGTCTTTGCGGAGGACTTTGATCATGAGGTCCACATCACTCTTCTTGGCTTCTTTAGCTTGAGGGGGCATAGAGCCATCCTCCTCGATGAGCAAGGACTCTGAGTCTTTCAACGCATTCTTCATCTCGCCCATAGAGACCAGGAGTGCCAGGCTCTGACACGCAGATCGAGCCACATGGCGCCGGATAACCCGCGAAGGGTCATTTGCCATCATCGCAAGAACATACCGCATAATGGTGGGTGTGTACCATTTGGACATGAAGAGCCCATCAAAGGCAGCAATCCGGACCTGAGTATAGTTTCCCTCACTGGTATCGTTGAGCAAAGTGAAAAAGGTACAATCACGGAAATTTCATACCGAGTGAGTGGAAAGAATACTTTCAAGTCATTCGGAAGGAGATTAGCAGCCGTCAAGAGAAGGTAGAACTGAATTCAATCCATAAATGAGCTGCACTGCATGTAGGCGAGCGGACTGACCTCCAAGGCTGCAATGGTAACGACGTTGTGAGGGGACGGAATTAGCCTATCCATGCTGCGATAACGGCTAATCTCATCAACCACTTGCTTCAGCAGATTAATGTCCTCGGCGCTCTGTTCTGACCGTACTTCTTCCTTCAGAAGTTCACCACGCTCTGGCGAAGCAATTGACACCGTGGCACAGGCCGCTGTAGAAATAAGAGTGCAAATGTAGAAAGCATCAGAGTACTATAAAGCTGAATGAGGTGTGTTTTCTCTCGAGTTCAATGACACCCACTGGGTTCGCCGTGTTATCATTGTAGCGCAGCTGATCCACGAGGAATTGTCGGACTACCGTAGGAGTCTTGCCGTTCTCAAAACGTACTTGAGAGATGGCATGAACAAGCGCCTGCACCACCAATAAGCCTCGTCTGATTAGACAAAACACATGTTAACATACCTTGCGAACGAAGTACTCCGAGAGATCAGAAAAGTCGTTTGGTTTCGGAACATAATTGTGTGAGAATAAATCTTGATTCGTATCTTCGGGTTCATAGCAGTATCGTAAGAAGAGCTTGAAGAGATGGAAGAGACCTAGGAATTCAAGCCGTCGGATGGCACACTGTATCCAATGTCATCAATGACCTGAAGGGAA
Organism: Boletus subcaerulescens; assembly: GCA_038090555.1. Lineage (NCBI taxonomy): Eukaryota > Fungi > Basidiomycota > Agaricomycetes > Boletales > Boletaceae > Boletus > Boletus subcaerulescens. The sequence continues at coordinate 152,446 of JBBPNA010000012.1, forward strand.
CAAGATCTTCTCGACTCACGTTGACGAGCGCACTCGCAGCTTCACACCGTATCCGATAATAATAATTAGAAACGAGCACCGTCTTCGTAAACGTGCTAGAAACGATGGCCGTCGATTGTTTGGCAAGGGCATGAATGGCCTATAGTCAAGTTTAGATGGACACGACGCGACGGAATACACGGAATGAGCTTACCTCAAGCTGAGCTACAACATCCCTATCGCGCTGTAATTGAGAGACCCACATGAAATCTGGCTGCTCGAATGCAATGGCAGCGATCCACTCAAAGTCGGCATCCATTCGGATCCATTCGTACGTGGCACCAGACATAACCTGTTCGTCCTCTTCCGTCCAATCAGCTACTTTCCAGACCTCTCGCTCCTTCTCCTTTTCCCAAATCTCTAACCCAAACCCCATGTCGATGAGGCCAATCGCCTCAGCAGCCTCGGCGTCACCTTCTGCCGCCGCTTGGGCGGCTGCTTGGCGGGCCAGGTAACGCTTAGTATTTCGACGGATGCGCTTGTATTTTGTATTGAAAGGCACCTCGTAGCGCTTGAATGGAGACCTTATGTCAAGCACATGTTCATAAGGTGTCCCGTCTGCTTCGTGTATGCGGACAGTCATTTGGCCCTGTTGTAATAATATAAGGGAGGCATCAAGTTATTTACGAGGCAACGACGTGCCTCAAAGAACGAAACGGGCTTGAAAAGCAATTTTGAAACTTCGTTGTGTTCAAGGGCTTTGTAGGCAGGAGCCTCCTGTCGCATAGTAATCTCCACAGCCATCTTTTTCCGATTGAATGATGCAGAGAAACCGAAAGCGGGACATCCACTCCCGTATATCCACTGCTCCGCGAACGAGCGCAGATCGATACCGCTGACCTTCCTACAGGTGCGAAGAAAGGAGTGAGTTGAAAGGCAATTATTCGGCAACTCGCCACTGATCGCAGACAGGAAAACCTTCGGAAGAACACGAGATAGGCCAAGCGATGTGCCAGACTTCCCAAGCCGTCGATCGAGAATATGAAGTACAAGTGGTGCCTTCAGGTTAACAAACGGAAGCGTAGCGGCGTCGGGAGGATCGGGGTGTTGGGGCTGACAAATTGGTGGCATAGAACCATTGTCCCATTCAACGACGCGTTGCATGTCGCGCTTCAATCGGTAACGGTACTCGTTATTACCAAGCAGCTTGCGGATGAAGAAACCCGTGATGTAGAGAGCAAGCCCATTGACGAGCCAGGTATCGGACCATGCCTTGGCTTGGATATTGATACCCATCCATTGGCATGCGAGACCGTGGCTGAGCGCCTGCCTGGTCTCGATGACTTGCTCGATGGCATCTTCACCATGGAGGAGATCCACGGTGACCAATGAAAGGGTTGCGCTATCAAATCGTTGAACTGGCAGCTCGTCGACGGCAACTACCTTGAATGAACCAAATGGGTACGAGCCAAAGTCCGTGCTGTAAAAGTTCATCGCCGAACGCAAGAATGACGTCGAGGTGTGCAACATAGATTCTTGACCGGGCAAACAGAACGCATACATGAGCGGCTGCGTGACACCTGATGCCTCTTCTGACGAGTCCGCAGCAATCGAATGGACATGGAAAGGCCCCGCGGCGAAAGCGACGTGTTGTACTGACGTCAGCACCGTTTGTGAAAAGAGGAAGATGGTTTTATTAGAATTGTTAGGATGAGCAACCTACCGCAACACGGTCAGCGGAATGCGGAATGGAGCGGAACGGAGACATGCCTGTTCCACGAGGTCTCCACTGCAGACAACTACAGTCGGTATGGTCTCCTGTCGCTCGTTAAATTCGCCATCTTCGTCCCGCTGCATCAAGTCGGGCTCCTCCAGATATCTCGGAACGACAAATTCGAACTCCCAAGTACACTTTTCCCAGAAGTCATCAACACAAGGGACCCAACATCTCGCAGCATCAGGAGAGGAAGGGATAGTATACGCATGAGGAACGCGCTACGACGGATGAGAATCTCGATGATGTGTATGCGCCTGTTAATAACTTACATATGGATACGCGTCCGTGGGTAGCACAAACTGTATACCATCTGCAGGATTTCGGAGGCTATACTCGATGCGAACGACGATAGGCATAAACTCTGGTCCTGGAGCTGGGGTCTGTGAGGGGCCGGGTGTTTGAGGCTCGGGTGTCGCGACTGTTTGTGTTGCCTCGGGTTGAGTAACTCGGACGAGAAAAACGAAAGACGAAGGGAAGATCACCTTCGCTGGCCACTCCATTTGCCATTGAATGTCCAACATGGCCAGACTGTCTCAAGGAAACCTCTTTTGGGATGGGGATTGATAGCTCTCCTTCATCGCCCTCTGCGAGTGCAGAATAGAGCTTTCTCTTCAGTTCCGGGTATGTGTGGCAATCCTGTGGTGTGGATATGTTGATGTGTGCAAGCGGGTCATGATGAACAAATTCAGCTTGATGGGATGCAACTGTGACTGAATGGATCGCTTGAAAATTCCAGGAGTCAAACGGGGTGGAAGTCGAAAAATGCAACAAGCACTGATACATACTGCACTGTCTAGAGTGGAGATGAATAGTCCGTAGGTTTGCATTGTTCGGCACAACAGTTATTTCGGTGTATCCCTAGAGGCAAGAGAAGGGACGTTGCTGCGGTGAGCGATGCTCATTGAGGAGACGACGCACCCAAAGAGAGCCTGAGAAGTCAATTTCCAAGACGACCTTTTGGTGACTAGTAGAGACGCGCACGACTGTCAGACAGAGTGGGCACGGCAGGAAAAAATGATACTTATATAGAGAAGCCACGACGGATGTGCTCGCGTTGCATCCTCGACGTTGCGCACGGAATTCAAGGGACGAAAAGGAGGGTTTTAATAGTGGAAGCGCGGTTGAATGTAGGGCGTGCTGTAGAATATGAAGGTAAGGAACGAAGAGACAAGTTGGACGCAAATGCGTCGTGGTCGACACCCACAGCGAGAGCGCTCTGAGTGGGATTCATTCACTAACCACAAGCCTGAAGCAACCGACAAAGCATTACGTAATACCTCACCCCCCCGAGTCAAGGCTAGTGGCGCGCGATATCAATTATCATCTTGATCTATAACACCGTTAGGAATGCCTCAAAAATCAGTATTCAGACAGCCAGGGGCAAAGCATTTCCAGCTGGTCCATAGATCACAAAGAGACCCCCTCATACATGACCCAGATGCATCGCAGCACGTGCTGAAAGCATTCGTCAGGGGAAACAACAAAAAGGTCGGTCTTTCTTACTGGCTTCGCTTTGTGCTTCCGACAATTGGACCGCACACAGGGAAAAACACGTGCCGACCTAGAAGCTGACCTCGCACCCGAGGTCATCGAACATGACATTCGTGCCAATGTCGGAGAGGCAGCTCTCTATGGCATCTACTTTGATGATACCGAGTACGACTACATGCAGCACCTCCGGGCAGTGGGGACAGAAGAAGAAGGTATAGAAAGCATCCTCATCGACGCTCCGCACTCCCAGCACAAATCCCGATCCAAAGGAAAGGCAAAGGAAAACTCGGACAGCCCGTTGGATGGCCTACCTGCAGAAGTATTTCCTTCAAAGACGGAGATGCCCAGAAACTTTGAGACACAAGAAGCCATCCCATCCTCGATCGCCGGGCTTCAGCCGGATATGGATTCTCACCTCAGGCAGGCACTAGAAGCCCTTGAAGACGTCGCATTCATGGACGATGGTGCAGATGACGATTTCTTCACAGAACTGGTCCGTGGCGGTGAACGGGATGACGAAGAAGAAGAAGTTGATTATGAGTTTTATGAATATGGACCCCCGGAGGCAGGAAACGACCAAGGAGATCAAGGAGGCGAGGATGAGGGTTGGGAAGCAAGATTTGCAAATTTCAGAAAAGACCAAAAGAACGCACATCCGCCGCCTGATTCGGACGAGGACGTCGACTCTGATGGCGGTGACACGATCGGCAACCTACCGAAGCTCCCGGTGATTGGCGGCAAACGTAGACGAAAGGGTACCTCGGATGCATCTGGGTACAGCATGAGCAGCTCTTCAATGTACCGCACGGAGGCTTTACTTACACTTGATGAACGCTTTGACCAAGTACGTTGTTTCCCGTCGTGGACGGATACCATCCGAATAATCTTTCATCCGCAGCTGATGGCAAAGGAGTACGGCTCGGATGAGGACGCTTTGGACCATGATGAACTGGAAACAATGTCGACTAGCTCTTCATTGTCATCTTCTTCTGCCCCTGGTCTAATAACATCCAGGGAAGACTACACTGAGATGGTGGACGAGTTTATGGACAAGTATGAATTAGTTGGCCGAAAACTGAAGCCTATCCTTGCGGGGGAGTCAGGTGCGGACAAGCTGGAGATGCTCAGACGCGGGCTGGGTCAAGATGAAAGGGTCCGGGTGATTGTCTCGGAGGCAGACGGTGAAGAGGTGTTGGACGACGAAGAGTTGTTCAGGGCCTACCACGCGAACGAGAAAGAGGACCGATGGGACTGCGAAACCATCCTAAGTAAGTGGGCCAGATGGTAGGGTGCGATATAATGACAAATTTCAGCGACGTACTCGAATCTGGAAAACCATCCACGCATCATTCGAGCGCGATCGTTGCAGCCTGTACCGAAGATCAGGGTTGATTCACGCACCGGACTACCTAGTGTCGCGAACGATGTGATCAAGGGGACAGCAGAGGACGAGCAGGTAAAGCGAGGTATGCAGGTCAACGAACTGCGATGGAGCGGTGCTCATTTCTGCTACTTCCAAGTCGTCAAACCAGCCATCAGTCGGCCCCGGGATGAGTCGAAAGAAGACAAAAAGGCACGCAAACAGGCTGTCAAGGTCGGACGGCAGGCACGGCGTGCAGACAAGAAGACGACGCGAGAGCAGTTTAATTTGGAAACTAAACATCAGGCACAGGGACTGGCTAACAAAACGAAGCTAAGTAGCATACGGAAGCTGTGATGAGTGATTAGAGTACAGGAGACTATGTAGCCCATAAGAGGCAACATTGACAAACGAAACAAGTCGCTTGTTATCTTGTATTGTACCGACATCATCGAGGACGATGGAGCCGCCGTTGCTTTGCTCGCCAGTGCAGAACGCTCAGAGCGTGGCACCGGGTAGGTCGCGGAGCAGCACCAAACTTGCCGACGATGTCATCAGCTTGACGTCGTTCAATCCGTTCACGGAGGAGGATGAGAACGACCAGTCCTCGTACGCCCTCGTCACGTCCCTGTTTTCCCGCATGAAGAGCAGCTTTGCAACCCCCCTTGCCGCCGCATCCACCGTACCACCACCACCTGGTCCGCAGTCTGTTCCGAACAACGACCAGCGACGTCCCTCGGCAATCACACTACACAACAATCATTCCTCATTCTCTTCCAAGTGTTCCTCAGAGCAGCGCCCAGTCTCGCTCAAACTCGTGTCCGCAGTCCCCGCCCCGCCTCTCGTCTCCCTCACTCCCGTCGTTTTTGAAGCTCCGTCGTTCGGCCATGATTCCGACCGCTCGCCCTCTCGTGGTGCTCACATTCCCCCGTTCTATGAGGCTCCAGATGGCGGTGCAGTGGGAACATCTATCCCTGGGTTCCCCATCCAAGATGATGCTCGCAGCATACGCACTTCTGCTTCTCTCAATAGGTCTGCTTCCGTGTCAAAGGTGATTCGCAGGATACGCGGAGAAGGCACGTCCAAGATCAACATCGCCCCTTGATTCTTGCTGATTGCATTTCATAGGCTTGTCCCGCGATTATTGGATGGACGATGAGAACGCAAAGGAATGTTATGATTGCAAGAGCGTCTTCACAACCTGGCGCAGAAAGCACCATTGTCGGATATGTGGCAAGTACCAAACACCATTGTTTCTACTCCATCATCACTAAGCCTTTCCAAAGGCCAAATATTTTGTTCTCGCTGTGCTTCCAACATCATCAAAGGTTCCCGCTTCGGTCACGATGGTATGGTGCGAGTGTGTAATCTCTGCCTCGAGAAACTTGCCAAGGTAGACGAAGACGAAGACGATGATCATCGTTCTGTCGTTTCGTCGACTACATCGCCTTTCCCCGCCCACCAGCTCGGTTCAGATACCTTTATCCTCGGCTTGGGCCATCATCCTCAGTCTCCCTTCGCAGCGTCGCAACTGTTCGGGCACACAGATGAACCATTTAGTCTATATTCTATCGCGGAAACTAAACGCTTCGTGTCCTCCTTCGAGGACACCGCGTCCAACCCCCAGCTGGAATGGGAACTTGTCCGTGACTCCACTGCACCCTTCCGCCGAACCGTCACAGAGGACGAGAAGGATCCCGCAACGCTTGGTCAGCAACAGAACCACGCATACACACCGCCCGCTACGGCCCCTCGTTCCAAGACACCTATCGATTTTCCAGTCACTGTTCCAGTCAATGTCGACAAGTCTGCAATGAGCACGATCCAATTTCCTTTGAGCTCCCCTGAGCATTATCCCGGGCCGGATAGCCCGGTGACATATGGGGCAATGAGGTCCAGATTCAATAGCTTTGGAGAGTTTGATGGTGCGACCCCATTCATCAGGAGCAGGGTGCAGAGCCGTCTGGACAACTTCCCAACTGTCGAGGGGTGGAGAACGAGACGCGATTCGACCGCGTAAGTCGACTTTTCGACATTTGGGCTATTTGGGCTGTCCGCTAAGACCTTGACTCTCAGATATGCTCAGGAACTCAACCTTATTTCCATGTTCCATCTCCGCATAATGCTGCGCCAAATGCTCACCACTGAGAACATTCCTAATGTCAAAGAATGGGAGGAAACTTTGCTCAAAATATCCCTTCGCATCGCCCGCGAACTCACTTTCACTGCTGTCCCCTACCACCAAGGCGAGGATATGGATGTCCGCCGATACGTCAAGATTAAGAAGATCCCAGGCGGGACTCCTTCGGATTCGGAATATGTTGACGGTGCTGTCATCACAAAGAATGTGGCGCACAAACAGATGGTTAAGTCGCAACGTAACCCGCGCGTTATGCTTGTCACGTTCCCCCTCGAATTTCATCGCGTTGAGGGCCAGTATGTCTACTTCGGTCAAATCCTCCGTCAAGAGAAAGAATATCTTGGCAACCTAGTTAGCAGAATCGCGGCGTTAAGGCCTCATGTCGTCATGGTGGAGAAGAGTGTGTCGAGGATTGCATTGGAGGCCCTCGCTCAGAACAACATCGCCGTCGCTCGCGCAGTGAAGCCGTCTGCCATCTCATTCGTAGCTCGTATGACACAGGGAGATGTGTTCTCTTCCATGGATAAACTCGCTCTTGAGCCACATCTGGGTCACTGTGGACGCTTCCGCGTTCAAACATTCGACCATCCTCTTATCCCAGGGCGACGCAAAACTTACATGCGTTTCGAGGGTTGCAATCGTGACATGGGCTGCACGATCATCCTGAGGGGCGGGGATTTTGAGACGCTGAGAAGGGTGAAGAAAGTTACGAGATTTTTGACCTTCATTGTCAGAAATTTGAAATTGGAGACGCATCTTTGGAAAGACTCGGTAATCACACTGCCTTCCTTACCTTTGGACGCCGTGCCCCCAGGCATGACAGAACAAGGACAGCTAGTCGATGGTGCCAATGGGAATGGGAGTGGGGCGTCTGTGCCGGCGTCGGTGTCGTTGACTCAGTTGACAATCCCCGCTGACAAGGAGAGGGTGAAAGCAGATGTGCTGGCGATTGAAGATACCGCCGAGGAAGATCTCCCTGATGCGGACGCTGAGCAACTCAGACTTTCGAAACGTATCCAACAATCGATCGAGCCTTATTACAAGACCTTCATTTCTGTTTCCGCCACACTTCGATTTCCACCTCCACAACCTATATTGCGCATGAAGGAATTGGATGAGGAACTTATACGGGCCCAGCGCGCGTGGGAGGATGATCTCGTGCGACGGGGAGAGAAAGGAGACATTGACCAGCCTAAAGGCATTGATAAAGCAGCTTCTCGCACACCAACTCCTGAGAATAAAACAATGGATATTCCATCCAGCGGTGGCGCTCAAGATACGGAAGACGTCAAGGCACAGATTGAAGCCCTCGTCCTCCCCCCTCGTACGCCTTCGCCTGAAGCTGATAAACACTCTCAGGTCGAAGATCCCCAAAGCTACTTCGACCCCCAACCCAATACTTCTGGCTTTATTTTGCCTGGGTCTCCCTTTGTTGCCTCCCCTCATCCCATTAACATGGCAGGTCCTCCAGATGTCGAACCGGTACTTGTGAAAACCACTTCCGACATTGCTCTGGAATCTCAGCTCGGCCTCGTTAAATATTGCCATGAAGAGCAACGTCGGATTTGGGAGTGGTATCTGAGAAAGAACGCAGACGATTTTGTCGTCGAAAAATACCAGTGTATTGTTCTATGGCGGTACACGGTTCCTATCGAAGAATTTGGAATGCGACGCGCGTGCTTCGCTCCCGGCTTGCACTACATCACATTTTACGGCGAAAACGATTGCACGCTCTGCCAGTTCATTGAAAAAGCCGTGAACGACACGCTGGTACAGTTCCTTGACCCCAAAGCGGTGTGTGCAGGGAAAGGGTGTAACCAACCTCTCGCGCGGCATTGTCAAGTGTTCGTGCACAATGACACGAGGCTAGCAGTGGCTGTCGAACAATGGGATGGACAAATCAAAGCGAGGAACATTTACCCTGCTCCGGACATGATCACTACTTGGAGCGCGTGTCGGGTCTGCGGGTCTGCGACTCCATTCATACCCATCTCTGAGGAGATGCAGCGGTATTCGTTTGCCAAATTCCTCGAGCTTCACTTTTATCCTGCGGACGTCCAACTCGTACAAGGTGCTGGGTGCCAACACAATATCTACCAACACCACATCAGATATTTCGCTGCAAGGGGAATGACTGTGCGGTTCCAAGCGGATCCCGTGACGCTACACGAGATCGTTTACCCTCCGATGCGCATCCGTATACGACCCGAGGTACAACTCGAACTCAAGAATGCTGACTTTGAGCGGTTGCATAGGCGGAACACGGCATGGTATACCGCGCTCGTTGACGACCTGAAGCTCATTAGCATCGACGCTGCTACTGGCGAAGAAGAACACGACGCGAAGCTCACAGCTGATATTAACAGTCTCATCTCACGTGCGGAGGCAGAGCGACAGGAAATCGCCCAACTTATCAACAAGATCTATCAGGAGTCTTCACCCGTGGACACGCTTGCTCTTAACCAAGTCCGCTCGTTTAGGCAAGACCGTATAGTCGCTTGGCAGGCCGACTTCGACAAGCTTCCCAAACCGCGTAATGTTGAAAAGGGTGGACGTCGAGTGTCCGCGTTCAACTCTGTGCGAGCGATGTGGCCGAAACGGTACGACCTTGCGAGCCCATTTAGCGACTTGCATATGCCTTCTGCAAGTGTTTCGGAGGCAGAAGAAGGGGGACCGAGCAGGAAACGGATCACGGGCGACTCGTTAGTCTCGAGTGCGTCGGAGGCGTCGGAGGCAGAGCTGGAGATACATTCTGAGAAACTTGTGGAGAAAGTGGCCTCATTGAGGAGTGATTCCTCGTCACCCAGTGTACCACCCGTGGATCTCACGTATCCAGCGAAAAGGTCAGACCCGGATAGTGACTCAACCATCGGGGCCTCGAAAGAGGAACCGGCGTTGTCCCCAGCCCGCCGTAGTAAGCAGGTACGTCCGAAATGCTCATCATCCTCGTGACTTGCAGTTTAATTGGGTCACACAGGCAAAGCAAGCCGAACAGAACGAACCCGAAGTAAATAAGCCTCCTCCACGTGCCTCTCGTCTCCCTCGGCGTATATCGCAACATCCCAGTGTCGCAGAACTTGTCGCACGCTATCAAGATTTTATCCCTGCCACCGGTGTCGAAGAACTCGCTAGGACTGCACTTGCTCCCCCGCCTACTGTTTCTGAGAGTGAGCAGGAAGATCTCACTACAACCTTGTCAAACGTAAATACATCAAAGCCATCTTTACCACGCAACACTATTCGCGGCAGGCATAGACACGGACTCACCAAAAAGCCATCTACATCTGATTTCGAATCTGGGTATGCAGCGAACGCCGCACCAAGGTTTAGGAGGTCACTCGGAGGTCAAGGACACTATACAGCGAGAGTGCTGGGAGAATCATCAATCGAATCTTTGGTTCCCTCCAGGCAGACATCCCCGGATAAGAGAGGGCCGAGAATGGTTGAACCCCCATCACCGCCATTCGGTGGGAAATTGTTACCTCCGCCCCCAGGCCGGACAGCAAGAGGAAAGTCGTCTTCCAGAGGGTTGGGGAGGGACCAACAACGGCCCCCGTCGAGTGGCGCGTCCAAGTCGACGTTCAGACGACCCCCCCAGGGAGCCGGGACGAAGGTGTCAAACATCGCAAGACATTTTGAACGTATTAATCGGGAGAATGAGAGGGCTAATAGACGGTATGCTGTCATTCGTGGACGCAAAGTACGCCCAGTTGCCTCTTCTCGCGCTACGGTAGAAGTGCTAGAAAGCATCAAAGATGCGATCAAGGATGAATCCGATATCTCTGACAGTTCGAGTGAGGCTGACGATGAAGGTGGTGATGAAGATGAAGGACGCAAGTTCACTGGTAAAACTACCGAGTCTTCTCCTGAGCAGTCCACGACTCTACCCACGGTTCAAAAGGACGCAGTCACATCTACAGATCCACCCCCCGTTCAGAAAATGGGAGTACCAGCTCCTCCTACATCGACTCCCCCATTGTCACCTCCTGTCGCAGAGCGTTCTTTTCCACCATCACCATTCCTAAGCTCTCCTTCCCCAGAGGTAATCCCGCCACCGACACCGACGCTACCGCTCGAAGAGCTTCCAGGACGAAATTCAATCTTTAGACAGGCATTATCCGGACTGTGGCCCCCCCAACTCCCCTCGAAACGCGTAGAATACGACAATGAGGATCCGTTGAACGATCCAGAGCACATATTCAGAGATTCTTCAATGGTCGTTAGGACTGACGAACCTACGTCAATCATTGCTCTTGCGCTCAAGTAGTTCTCCCGTATCCTTGCTTCCTCACCAATGTACTGACTCCAGGAATTCCCAGCTCACCGCACTATCGCGATATGCTTACGAAATCTCGTGCTGAGAAGCGGACATCCCGTGAACCAAAGGTTACTGAAGGTGGTGAAGCGTTTATGCCGGACGATCAATCTATGTCCGAGTGCTCGTCAACGTGGGGAGTCGTCAATGTAGACACCTCGGACGCTGTCAATCTGACGGACGAGCTGAAGTCTCCATCTACAAAGATGTCTTGGGTCATTTGTGGGTGTTACGACCTCGTTGCGATATTGAGCTGACTATATACGTCGTGGGTAGCATTTGAGAGCGGTGGGCTGACGATCAGTTGTACTATACTATACCCCGAACAGTTTGATGCGTTGCGGAGGACGTACGATTGTGAAAAGAGTGTCGTAGAGTCCTTGTCGCGGTGCGTCAAGTGGGACGCTAACGGGGGCAAGTCTGGGTCCGCATTTCTGAAGACTCGAGGTTTGGACCTATTCAGTTTGTGTACTTAAGCCGTTGGGCTAACCCTGGCTGCCAGATGACCGGTTCATTGCGAAAGAGCTCTCGCGCGCAGAGTTGCAAACGATGGAAACTTTTGCTCCTGCATACTTTGATTATATGGCATTGGCTGTCAGCGGGAATGTAAGTCGTCTTACGAGTGATTTGCGACAAATAGGTTAGGCTAATGTTATGATTAGCGCCCAACGTTGCTGGCAAAAGTTTTCGGCTGCTATAAGCTGACGTTCAAGAAGGTCAAAGACAAGGGGACAGGCAGGGCTAAAGTGACCCACATGAATTTGCTTGTCATGGAGAACCTATTTTACAACCGTCGATTCGCCAAGGTATAAAGAATTTTGTCACGCGGGGGCTGGTCTCACACGTTCGATAGATCTATGATCTGAAAGGTTCCACTAGGAACCGACACGTACAATCCACAGGAAGGGAGAATGAGGTTTTGTTAGATGAGAACCTTGTTGAAAGTGAGCGATAGGTTGTATCCTTAGCGAGTCTTTCTGACCCTTTGCAAAGCTGCCCACCTTACACCTTTCTATCTCAAAGAACACTCGAAGAGAATACTGCGTGGCGCACTATACAACGACAGCAAGTTCTTATCGGACATCAACGTCATGGACTACTCGCTGGTGGTTGGTGTTGACAACAAGACTCATGAGCTTGTAGTCGGGATGGTCGGTAGGTTTGCTTCTCTGGCTGAACGCTTACTTTTACCGTTGATTATGTACTCACTCGAGTATGTTTCATCAGACTATATCCGTACCTACACATGGGACAAGAAGCTTGAGAGTTGGGTAAAAGAATCTGCGTTCCTCGGTGGAGGTGGCAAGGGTGAGCCTACCATAGTCGGGCCGAAGCAATACAGGCAGCGCTTTATCAGCGCAATGGAAAGGTACTTCCCACTGGTGAGTTTCCCGCAGGCGCAGGTTACCTGGTCATCGGGCTAAACGCGTTGGTGTGGCAGGTCCCAGATCGTTGGATGAAACAGAAGGACACTCCTGAAGAAGACCCGAATAGTCTAGCTGATCTTTGGCCTGACTGGTGATCGTTCAAACGTTCAACGTTTAGAGTCCAGTGTGGCAAATGTTTCGTTTGTTCTGATTTGCATTTTGATATTGAAGATCCATGACCTTATTCGCATGTTTCTGTATTACTGGTTCGTTGGCATCTCAAACGACATACCCCCCACATGCATGATTTGTTAGCATAGTATATACACATTATAAAAGCCAGACGTTATTTGCTCATGTGTCACATCGCCGCCATCCACACTTCCGAAGCACCTTCAAATACATTATTCGCGCCTGCTCACTGCAGCCCGGTTTGGCAGTGACGGAATGTCCCTTGAACTTCAGCATACGATCGCGACACTTATTGAAGTTTTTTTTTTCTTGTCATGCTCAGTGCAAGATACTGCTACACAGTGGTGCAAAGCGCCTATTTGCGAAACAGGATAACAGCGATAGCAATGGCGTTCGTGTACCTGTCGGATACTCTCTATTTTTGCTTTGTGATCCAGGATTTCAGCTACTAGAGAACTACCCCTAATTCCGACCAACTGTGTGTACAGCCACATGTCATCACTTTGAACATTGAGCGCTGAGCGTCGGTCGTGTGTAGACTCTGATATCCTTCGATCCCTTACAACTACGATGGATGATGATGATGCAGAATATATGCAGGGCAGTGAAGACGAGGTACTGTATTTACTTTCGTTCCCGGACTCACCGTCACTGATCGCTCGACCTGAATCACAGGACTATGGCTTCGACTATTCCGATAACGATGATGCTAACGAGACAGGGAGCGCAGACGTGGAGAACATGTACTATACCGCGAAATGTGCGGTTTTACTTGCCCCTCCTCTCGTGCTTCCCTTGCTCAACTGTGTTAAAAACAGCGAAGAAAGAGGATGACCCTGGGCAAGCGTTGGAGGAGTTCAGAGCTATCGTCGACCAGGAAACAGAGAAAGGCGACTGGTGAGCTTCTTGCTCGTCTCATCCCTATCTGTTCGCGCTTACATGGGCCCAACGCCAAGGGGCTTCAAGGCTCTGAAGCAATCCACGAAACTGCTCTTCTTGACTCTCCACCGCCCCACCGATGCGCTGGCATCCTACATCAAGCTCCTCACGTACACGAAATCTGCCGTCACCCGGAACTACTCTGAGAAGACGATCAACGGGATATTGGACTATGTGGGTGGTGGCAAGGGAGGGGTTGTGGAAGTGGACGTCCTTGAGCGATTTTATGCCGCGACAAATGAGGCGTTGGAAGAGGCCAAGAACGAGGTAAGCTCCAGCTACTGGTAGCGTGCAGCGTGCACGTCGGGTGGACGGGCGACGTGCTGACCATGACTACACAAAGCGACTATCCGTGAAAACAAATCTGAAGCTCGCCAAGCTTTGGTTAGACAGAAAAGAGTATGGTCGACTCCAAAAGGTGCGCATATAGCCCGTCTTCAAGGCATTCAGTTTCGTGTAATGCAGAAGCGCACAGATCATCCGCGAACTACACGCTGCGACGAGAGCTGCGATGGATAGCGAGGATCAATCACAGCGAGGAACTCAGCTCCTGGAGATCTATGCGCTCGAGATCCAGATGCACAACGAAATGCGAAACGTCAAGAAACTCAAGGTACCCGCCCTTTTAGCCACTTGCTTGACCCTCGAACGATGAACGTAAACTAGGAAATCTATAACGCCTCAAACAATGTCCGCTCTGCGATCCCACACCCGCGCATCATGGGGGTCATCAAAGAGTGTGGTGGCAAAATGTGGATGGGTGAACGCCAGTGGTCCCTTGCCTCCTCTGACTTTTTCGAATCTTTCCGGAATTATGACGAGGCTGGATCCCCGCAGCGTATTCAAGTGCTAAAGTATCTGGTACTTGCCAACATGCTTACAGGAAGCGAGGTGAACCCGTTTGATTCGCAAGAAACGAAACCGTACAAGTCGGACCCACAAATCAAGGCAATGACAGACCTGGTGGACGCTTATCAACGGAGGGAGGTCCATTTGGCCGAGAGGATTTTGAAAGGTGAGTTGAAGACACGGGGCAAAAACTTGCACTAACAGTGCTTGCACAGACAACCGCTCTACGATAATGGACGATGCATTCATTAGACTGTATATCGGTGAACTGTTACGAAGTCTACGCACATCGTACCTCATAGATCTCATCAAGCCATACACACGTCTGGAGCTTTCATTCCTCGCCAAGGCGAGTTACATTCGTGAGAAGCTCAGTTGGAGACTGACATTGTCGTACAGCAACTCAACGTAGAAATTGCAGAGGTAGAAGAGCTCCTGATAGGACTCATTCTGGAAGGGAAGGTTGATGGTCGGATAGACCAGGTCGGCATGAGATTAGAGCTGGACCGCGCGTACGTTTTCAAGTTCATCTCATTACACATCAACACAGATACTCACCCAACTCAAGTCAGGCACTCGAGAAAAAGCGATACGCTGCACTTCACTCGTGGACGAAAGCACTAGAAGAAGTACACGCTGCGGTGATTGCGAAGACGGCAGGAAGGGGTGCCTCGGATACCTTTATGAGTATCCCTCCCGAAAGGATAGCTGACTTTAGGGACATAGGACACTGAATGTTTAGTAGAATATGAATTGTCTTCTCTGTCAGTCCGACCATGCATTAGTGAGTGGTTCATGAATGTATGAGTACGATTCTAGGGACGAAAGAACTAATAAAGGGTAGGCGATTGAATGATTTCCACTGATCTGAGGCCAACCACCTTGACCTCGCGAGGGAATAGGCCTCTGACTCTGGACTCACTGGCCCTCTTCGAGCCTCTCTCCTGTTTCCTGACTGAATAATACCTGATCAATTTTCTCGAGCTCTTGCATGGCCTTCGTCGTTAGTCCAGTGGGCACACCTGTCTTACCTTCAAGTTCGACGACGGCGTTCAGAGTATAAACATGCCCCGCAGTTGTCCACTGCTGGGCCATGGTGAGTTCTATACCCTAATTTGCTCCCGTCTAGATTGACCATCGTCCCATCAAATATCTTCGTCACCAACCGTGCTTGCTAGAGGCGTAGAGAAGAAGAATCCCCCTCCAAGCGCCAGCTTGCTCTCATGGCAAAAAGAAAGGCAGCTAAGCGCGGTAAAGATGCATAAAAGATGACCCTCGCCGACGCTATTTCTGCCCTCCGCGTAGGTCTCTTGACAAGTTCAATATGGCTTACCCATCATGTCCTGGCACGTCGGGAGTAAATGTTGCGCGACCCAACACAACGTATGAGCCGGTCCTCCGCACCGGTATGTTGTGTGGTGCTACTATACCTGCCAGGACTCAGTTAGTAAGCAGACTGGCAGCGAAACTGGCGGTGACACAACTAAATAGGAACAACTGCGACTAGAGGGACTTAGGTACAAAAGACACAACATCTGAAAGATCGCGTTTAGTTTTAATGATGTGCAACAAAATATACCATTACTTGGATCATATGTTGGCTTGAACTTGGCACAGACACTATCCGGACACGCTCCCCTACCTGCCATTTGGTAATGGAAAAGCACAGAAGTTGAGGGAGATGAACGGAAGGAAGAGGTGATACCACTTCATCTTTTTGTAGCAACATAAAGTAGAAGTGCTTGATGCCTTCTTCGGCGTATTCCCGCATGCGCTTCATAAATGAGGGATGAGAGACTACATCGCCGATGTACTCATAGATGAATGCATCTCTGTCGTGTCCCGTGCGAATCGTAAGTCGCCTGCGGACCATATGAGTACAGTGTAGCCGTACTTTGATATATCAGAGGCAGCCCGTCACCCATAACCTTTCTTTTCCGTCAATACGATCTCGATGTTGGCGTATTCCTTCCGTTGAAACCTAGATCCGGGGTTGTGGAAAGAGGTTGGGATAAACATCATCCAAGGGGCGCATGTACCCACCGTTGGTTCCGGCAATGGGATCGACACCGACAGTCGTCTGGTAGACACTCCACCTGCGTGAGCCGATTGATACAATCCGAACCCTTGGCCTACCAGAAAGGAGACCGCCATGACGGGCACGTGGGTATGTAGGGCGAGGTCGAAGCGTGCCGTGCGTGTGTTGGCGTGTTCAAAGAGCTTTGTGACGGGTTTGAGCAGCCGAGGCGACGTAAGCAAGTGGCAGGGATGGCAATGGTGATGGCTTTCACCTGCTTGATCTGACAAAGAGTCGCGGATGAACACTTTGTGGGCAACCGTGCAATCAAACCCAACTAGTGAGACTGCGACGACAAACGGTAAACGACCTCACCGCAGGAGGATAGGAGGATGACGCAGAAATTGGTAGCGAAACTGGCGGTATCACAATTAAATTAGATTGCCAACAACAACATTGTGTGGGAACAACTAGAGGGACTTAGGTACAAGAGACACAACACCTAAAATATCGCGTTCAGTTCTAATGATGTGCAATAGAATGATCAAAATACATACCATTACTTGGATCATATGTTGGCTCGAACTTGGCGCAGACACTGCGGATTAGCTTATCCTTACGCAGTGGTCCATCAAACTTCAGATTCATCCACACGTCGTCGTGTACGATGGCAGCTTCTGCCTCAGGGAACTCCTGAAGCAGATATTGGTTGATGACATTGGATGGGTGTTCAGACATCTATAAATGATTAAGATGGATATGAAAGGTGAGAGAAATCCATCATACCGCCTCATCATCATCATTCTCATCACTGTCACCACAATTGGAGTCGGCCACACCGGTACTACTGATACCTCCACTGGTGGCGCCGGCACCCTGACCTCCACTGGTGGTGGCCGTGCCACTACTGCCGGTGTCATCTGCACCGAGAAGAGTTTAATTTGAATGAAGAAGATGAGAGATAAATAGAAATACAAACTGTGTTGGGATGTGAAGAATTTAAATAGTTTCGCGAGTTTGCTGCTAGAGCTGGGCGAAAGCGTTGTTCTTTCAGGCGGACTGGCCATTGTGGATTTTTCTGTGTGCATTATGGCTTGTCTGTCAACGAGAAGAAGAGTCCACTGACCTGGCGAGACAACGAGAGGACTGAGGAGGAGATAGGAGGCATATACTAGCGGGTGGCTGACTAGGTGGCGGCGCGACCGCCGTCGAGGTGAGACAGATTGCGCATGCGTTAACTTAGGTTTCCTGCTAATACCGACGACGGTGTTACCCATTAACACATCTGAGACACTCATCCAACTCAAGTCTGGTACTCGAGCAAAAGCGATATGCTGTACTTCACTCGTGGACGAAAGCACTAGAAGAAGTACACGCTGCGGTGATTGCAGGAAGGGTGCCTATGAGTATCCCTCCCGAAAGGATAGCTGACTTTAGGGACATAGGACTCTGAACGGTTTGCAGAATATGAATTCATGTCTGTCAAAATCCAACTATGCATTAATGAGTGGCCCATGAACATATGAGTACGATTCTAGAGACGAAATATCATCGTCAAGGCTAATAAAAGATAGAGGTACACTGACCTATAGCGGGCGATTGAATGGTTTCCATTGATGAGGCCAGCCCTCTTTTGATGGGGTGTCTGTTGGGACCTTGACCTCGCGAGGGAATAGCCCTCTGACTCTGGACTCGATGGCCCTCTTCTCGGCATTGGAACATGTTTGAAGCATCTCCACCTCGGCAGCGCTCCTCGCTCTCGGATCTTCTCTCCTGTTTGCCTCTCTGAATAATGCTGGATCAATTTCCTCGAGCTCCTGCATGGCCCTCTTCATGCATTCAAATTTGCGTTGCAATTCTTCGTCTCGTTTTCTGCGCAGATGGCGCTGGTAGAGCTTCCAGGCCCTCTCGACGGTATTGTGTGCCTGTACTGAGGGAATGGCGCGCTGAAGCGCTCGAGCTACGTCTGGCCGCCAAGTGCCAGTTGGGGAAGGACCGGAGCGGATATTTGGCGGATAGAGCATGCGACGAATGACTTCGCGTTGGGTATTGGTTGGATCGGTGACCTGTGCATTTGTCGCTGCATGGCGCACCGACATGTGCGATGCGCGCAAGGGTGACCGAC
The DNA here is from genome assembly GCA_038090555.1 of Boletus subcaerulescens. Lineage (NCBI taxonomy): Eukaryota > Fungi > Basidiomycota > Agaricomycetes > Boletales > Boletaceae > Boletus > Boletus subcaerulescens. Next base: position 170,997 of record JBBPNA010000012.1, read on the forward strand.
ACCTGAGAAGCATTGACATGGAGATCCTTGCAAAACACTGGCCAAGTTGACCACAGAGTTGGCAGGTATTCGTTCCCACGGCCTAAACCTTCTCAATGTTGTCCAGTCTGTTCTCCGTCGTTAGTCCAGTGAGTACACTTGCCTTACCTTGCTCGACGGCGTTCAGAGTATTATCATTACCCGCAGTTGTCCACCCGTTCCGCCTGGCTGGTGAGTTCTACACGCCAATTTGCTCCCGTCTAGCTTGACTGTCACCTAGCCCATAACCAAGCGCTATTTTTCTTCGTCGCCAGCCGTGCTCGCTAAACGCGTCGAAAAGAAGAAAGCCCCCTCAAAACATCAGCTTGCACTCATAGCCAAAAGAAAGGCAGCCAAACGCGGTAAAGATGCATACGCGGATGAAAAGATGTCCCTCGCCGACGCTATCTCTGTCCTCCGCGTAGGTTTCCATCATGACACGTTCAATATTGCTTACCCACCGTGTCCTGGCGCGTCAGGCTGTAGAAGTTGCGCGACCCAACTCAACATATGAACTGGTCATCCGCACCGCTATGTCACGCGGTGCTCCTATACCTACTGGTCGTATCAACCTTCCCCGAGAAGCCAAGCCAAGAAAGGAATACCGTATCCTTGTTTTCGCCGATGGCCGGCAAGCAGACGAAGCCAAGAAAGCTGGTGCACATGTAGTCGGTGGACTAGAGCTTGTCGACGCCGTTCGTTCTTTTGTCTTGCCTCTCCTTCCGTTGTTGAAGATAAATCACAGGTCGCTGAGGGCAAACACAACAACTGCACGACTATCCTCTGCACTCCGTCCCTCATCCGTAGCATCAGTAGCAAACTCGGCCGTATCCTTGGTCCTCGTGGTCTCATGCCATCTGAGAGACGAGGAACTGTCACAGAGGATATTGAGGGATATATTCAAAAGCTACAAGGAACAACTGAGTGGAGGGGTGACAAGACAGGAACGATCAAGATGCCCATCGGAAAAGTTGGTGTTGTCTTTTCTTTTTGGTCCGATCTTTATCCCTATTCTTAGCTGCATTTCCCCGTCGAGGACGTCGTGAGGAATGCCAAACAGTTTGTACTTAACGTCAAACGCGCCACCGGAAATCTCAGCGACGCTGTTGCGGAAGCCGAGGCCAAGGCTCAGAAGGGCAAAAATAGCAGTAAGAGTGTTAAGCCTGGTGCGTGCCTCGTGTATGCAACCCTCCCTTTCTTGTGGATACCTTCTTTCGCCATCTCTTCATCCTGCCGTCGCCTTCCCGTCTACATCATTTCCGAGCTCGCTATTCTGATTCAATCTTACACTTCTGAGATCCTTTACCTGATGACACCATCATCAATTGTCTCCACACCTGAGTAAACTGTAACTGACCGACGTTGACAGTGAACGCAATCATTCGAATACTTCTCAGCTCAACCCAAGCGCCCGGGATTCAGATAAAGGGCCTTTGATGCATGGCTGGACGGATCCTATATGGCTGAATGGAGTTGGATGAGGCTTGTACAGCAGGATGGTGGTGAGCATCGGTAGTGGAATGGAGATCTTCTATCGAACACCGATTTTCTTCGACCTGTTATCTTATTCCATCTACCCATACTTTGACAGTCTCGGGTGTTCCAGGGAGTGTGTACTGCCGATAGAACAATCAGGCACCGCGACGAGCAATGAATGGATGCGAGGTAAAAGACAATAGGTGGCACAAGATAGGTTGAACATCACGGAGCTTAACCAATCCTCCCCGCTGCTGTGCTGCTAACGTTGCGCTGCAAATTGCATGGCTCAAAGGCTCGCGGCACATTGGCCGCGTTGCACGCTAACTGTTGATCTACCTTGCAGAGTTTGATAAAGCTGCTGGTTCGAAGGTCATAGATTTCGCCATGAGGTTGCAGGCGAGTAGGTCTGGCTTGCTTGTAATCGGAATCATACGTTGACGACAGGATTATGGGTTCCATTCTACAACGTCTGATGGTCCTAATGAATCATTGACTTGGGGAATTGGTGCAATTTTTATCCCTTTGTTTGATGAGCGCGAACATTCGGCTTTCCATACAAGACCATGAGCACTCCAAACATTGACCGCGGTCCATTACTCCTTACAAGACAGTGAAGTGCCCTTGGGATATTCTTCAAGGCATTGTTCGCGTTTTTCATTCCTTTGGCTACGATGGAAGTCTCGCAGACATGCTTTTCGAAGGTTTTATTACATTCAATGGGCCTCAGCTTGGGGTCGAGGAAGCTTAGCAAACCCGTCATCCAATCTGGTGCTATCGAAGCGGAGTAGGAGGAGCGTTTAGAGAACGGGGTTGAAAAGTGTGGTATTGCATCAGCGGTTAGGCTCGTTGAAGATCTCGGAAAGGGAGGGTACAACGGTCGCCAGGTCGCCAGGTCACCGGTCTGGAGTATGTGGAAGAGATCTTGCGGATGAAAGCTGATCCCTGCAATGGTCGATTCCCCTCAACAATATCGTCCTGGAAGATGACCTCCGGAGCTCATTTAGTCTACTATCAATTCAGGTCGCGCGGGTTCACGCCGGATGCCCCTCTTATTCAACGTTTCGTTGTTGCCTTTTGCGATTCTGCTCGATTGATAGAATAAGCACTAGGGTTTTAACTTTCTCATGCTGTTCCGCCATCGCTGGGCCCGGATGCTGACATGTCTTGGTCCTCGCCAAATGAGTTTCCAGGCGCCCTCTCGAACCGGACCTTGCCTGGTAGAACCTCCGACGGATGACTTCCCATTCCCATTGGGTGTTGGCTGGGGGGTGAATATGGTAGAATAACTCGGCTCGGATCTGTTCAAGTCAACATATCTATCCCATGAAAATTAAATGTGATCTTTATAGAAATCTCAAAGGACTAAAGCTCATGATCAGAAGGGCAAAAATAGCAGTACAAGTGATGAGCTTAAGCCTGGTGCGTACCTCGTGTATGCAACCCTCCCTTTTCTGTAGATACCGGCTTTCGTCATTTCTTCATCCTGGTTTTCTGTCACCTTCCCGTCTGCATCCATTTCCGAGCTCCTCGCTGTTTTTACTCTAGATTCTTTATCCGCCTCACCTGTACCTTCTTTCCATTCCATCCCCGAACGATGACACCGTCACCCAATGTCTCCACATCTGAGTAAACTGTAATTGACCGACGGCTGATCCCCCCCTACAGTGAACCCAAGCGCCCGGCATTCAAATAAAGGATCTTGGTGCACGGACGGACGGATCCTATACGGCTGAAATGGAGTTGGATGACGTTCGTACAGTTGGTGGTGAGGCTCCGTTAAATTTGGTGACGGCGATCAGATATGAACAGCCGATGGAATGGAGATCTTCTATTGACGCCGGCTTTCTTTGATCTGTTATCTTACTCCATCTACCCGTGCTTTGGCAGTCTCGATCAAGATGTGTTCCCGGGAGTGTGTACTTCCGATAGAACAGGCAGGTAATATATCGAATTATACCGTGGTGCGATATCTGTCCGGCGAGCAATGAGTGGTTGTAGGTAAAGGTTGTGGTAAAAAGGAATCGTAAGTGAAAGTAGGAGAAGGTAGCCAAGTTCCGATGCAAGGTCGTCCGATGTTGGTGGTTTGGGTAGTTCAATAGTGATGAACATTTCTTCCCTCGGGGTCAATGAGCCGCAAAGCTTTGTCGTTCCCGCAAGCTGGATCTTTCCTAGAAGCTTTCCACCTCGCCTTTTGCTCCCTCCAAAGCATCTCGTCAAGCACGGCGTAGCTTCTCTCATGGGTCTTGTCTCTCTTGTTTCGTCCCTTCGATCGCTTGCCTACGTCTGATCCCTTCGCATCATGGATGTTCTGTTGCTTTGAGCGAGCATCATCGTCGGGAGGTTGGAAACGTTCAACTGGTTTATTCTTGGGTAGATGAGGAAAGACATCGCCCCACGAAGATTTGCGTGCATCGTAAAACGCTTGTTTACCTTGCGACTTTGGAATCGTAAGTCGCATTATTTTCCCTATCGAAACAAAAACATAAAATTAGTTCGTCAATTTCGTCTAGAAGAAGTGATAGGACGTGATAGACGAGGGAGTAGGGACAGGTTACTAACCTTCACGCGTACATGCATCAATAATGATATGTCCGCTCTTCTTGAGCGGTGGGAACACGAGACGCGGCCATCCGTAAGCCTCGCTCCTCAGAGCCTCCTCGAGTTCCGACGGCGAATCAAATTTGTCAAGTGCACTCTTGAGTCTCGGTTCGGCTTCTGGATGTCCTGCCCAGGGATACAATTCCGATGTGGAAGCGAATATTTCGACAGACGCTGGTGGCGTTGATGTTGATGGCGACAAGGTGACTCGTGCCTGCGCTCGCACCATAGCTTCGCCCGGCGAATGCACATCAACATGAGGTGACACGAAGGACGAAGCATCTACGCTCGCCACCCGCCCAAGCACCCCCTCAGTGCCAGTACCAACACCGTCATCCACAGGCACACCAGCTGGTGCTGGTGATTGATCCGTGGAAATGGATTTAATGTCGACGGATGGTGGTGACCGGGCATGCGCCAACGCAGACCGCACAGCTGACACCGAGAATGACGGTGATTGCGGGTCCATACCGGTACGATCATGCCTATGTTCATGTGCACGTTGCAATTCCCTCAGCACACTTGTCCCCGCATTCGCTCGCTCAATGGCTTCCCTTTCCACTCCACCCGTTCTTCCCACCGGTCGTCCCCATGCATCTAACGCTGTGCTAACAGGTCTTGGGCCTCGCCGAATGACAACATATGAATAGCCGATATCCTCGTGCCCTTGTTTTGCATGTTTCGTGCGCCGAACAAACGTGGGCCGCTGCACGCGCTGGGAAAAACCGCAGACAAGACCCAAAGGGCCAGAATATTGGAGGGGACAGGGGCGATCGTGTGGGCACTAGATCATCAAAGAAGGGTGAATGCGGAGTTAACATCCCATTTTTCAAATGCGGGGAAATAGACAGAAAGATGAGGCAGAAAGGAAGAAAGAAAATAGCCAAATCACAGCATGTTTTTGCAACTTACCGGTGCGACCACGTGTGAGCCCCGGAAAGGCTGGTCCATCATGTCGGGATGATCGATCTCTATGCGGCCTAGGTCGAGTAAAAGATGACGGGCCACTGCAATATTTTGGAAACCAGCAGGCGAGTTATGGTCGATGAGAATCTACCCAACAATCAACTCGCTAGTTATTGTGCGTAGCATGGGAACATACGATCGTCTGTGCACCACTGTCCCACATTTCCTTCACCATCTTTTTCCTGGATAGAGGGGAAGGTTGCGCAGATAGCATGAACGCTGAGAGAGCGATTGTAGAATGACCCTTAGCAGAATCAACACGGTATTCATCATGGAAGGACTTTCTCCACGTGGCGCTCAATGCATCGAGTTCAGTGTCTACGAGAGTGATTCAGTAACTCGAAAGAAACGGGTGAACTACAAAAGCGTTTACTCTGCAGAAGTTGCTTGGCTATCGACACGAGTCCTTCGCGCTGGTCCAGACCAAGATACGTGACAACAGTAGAGTTGGCTAACAATGGTTCCTCTTCTGGAGTCGTAGATGGTTTTTGAAACACGTTCAACGCTGCCCTACAGAATCCGATAAATAGTCGAATACGCACGAGCGATAGCAATAGACCCTACCAGAGCCCACTTCCGGTGGCAGAACCCCAATCAATTACCCTATCCACGTTCCAGGATGCTCCCAATCTATGCTTCACGTGGCGCAATACCGCATATATTGCGGAATAATGCGCGGGAAGGATGACGGACGCGAATGCCGTCGCGTCGCGCGCAGAGTGTTCATAACGTTGGCGACGATTCTTGTATTCTACATTGTACGCTGTGGACCAGTTTTCTCCCGCGCCATCCTGTTTCGCAAATAAACGTTTTGCGTCACTGTGTAGCAGTGTCTTGTTGGTACCTATACACAATCACAGAAGTCGGACATGAGCATGACGAGAAAAACATACCTTCAATGAGCGCTGTGACCGCACGTTGAAGTTCTGAGGACAGGACCACAGTGCCGATTCCGTCGCTGCCGAACCGGGCTGCAGGCGATTTACGGTCCTCCCTGCGTCGTGCAGATTCCTCGATTGAGTAGTCTTCAATGTCTATTCCACCCTCATCGTTTTCGAGTGCTTCCAGTTCGCGCACGGACGTTGAGATTGGCTCTTCTGCCCCTTTATGCTTTGACATTAAAGACATGTCCGAGTCGACACCGTGAAGCAACGACTTTAGGCTTGGGTCCAGTGTTACTGATGGGTTTGGTTGAGGGCCAGCATGCGCGCCTGCCGCTGAGGAAGACGCGGAAATTCTTGGACGCGTCGAGCAAGATAGAACTCGCAGCGAAGCACGAGTACTGGCGAGCATCACTGACCACAAGCACATCGTGACCTGCCATTGATTTTGCTGGGCGGTGGCTTATGTAATTACACATTGACCCTACCGTGACCTACGGCGCCGGACATTCTTGACATTCTCCTCAAGTATGTCTATGTCTGGCTCAGACATTACTCCTCCTCCAAAGCAGTCCCCCTCTGCAGATGGAGAACCCCCAAGCAAACGAGCCAGGTTAGAGCACATCCAAGCCACGCTGGACTCCAAGGAACCTGGCCATGCGCCAAACAGCAAGCTCGACGGAAATACACCCGTCCCTGGGTCGGACGTTGAAGATGAAGATGATAATCCGTACGCTTTAGATGCTACAGCCTCCGCATACGCGCGCAAGGCATCGGACTTATACCTCGACACCGTACGCCACCACGCCTCTTCACCACTGATACTCCCTCATTACTCGCAGATTAACAGAGCCTTGCTTGACTTTGATTTTGAGAAAGTGTGCTCAGTCTCGACTTCCAATATTAATATATACGGCTGCCTTGTCTGCGGGAAGTATTTTCAGGGCCGTGGCCGCAGTTCATATGCCTACGCCCACTCCATTCACGATGACCACCATGTGTTCATCAATCTCGAAACAACAAAGGTCAATTTCGCCCTTTACACGCGTCGTGGCGGCTCATCCAGTGGATTACCAGGTCTACGTACTCCCAGATGGCTACCTTGTATCTGACCCGTCACTCGAAGATATCGCTTTCGTTTTGGATCCCAAATTTACGAAAGCATCGTTAGCGAATCTTTCCTCTCCTTCTCATCTCTCCAAACCATCCTACGACCTCACGCACAAGCCCTATTTGCAAGGGTACGTTGGTTTGAACAACATCAAACGGAATGATCATATGAATGTCATCATACACTCGCTTCTTCATGTTCCTCCACTTCGAGACTACTTTCTCCTATCACATTTCAAGGGGAAAGAAACGGAGCTTGTCAAAAGATTCGCAGCACTTGCCAAGAAAATATGGAATCCGCGGCTTTTTAAGAGCCAAGTTAGCCCACACGAGTTCTTGCAGGAAGTTAATCGCGCCAGTTCTGGAAAATTCTCATTAGAGAAACAGGGAGACCCAGTCGAATTTCTTGGTTGGCTCCTTAATCGCCTGCATATCGATCTGAGGGGTACGAAGAAGAAGAGCTCGAGTGGGTCCTGGTTGTTTCCGCAGAGCGTTTGTAATAACTTGCACAGGTATAATCTTCTCGACTTTCCAGGGAGAGCTCCGCCTAGAGACGCAGCAAGTCATCGTACGCCCTGACGAGGCTGGCAGCGAAAAGCCGAAATTTGATATCGACAGAGGTTAGGATATTAAGATCTCGCATCATGCCTTTACCGATCTATGATTTCCGCGCCTCAGACATCAAGTCGACGGTATCGCCGTTCCTTTTCCTAGCCGTTGATCTGCCGCCGCCACCGTTGTTCCAGGATGCAATCGAGAAAAACATTATCCCACAGATTAGTATACATTCCGTGTTGGCCAAATATGATGGCGTCACGACGCAGGTAAAATCCTCATGTTGGACACGCTCCCCATGTCACTTATAGTCACATAACATCAAAGGAATCGGCAGGTCAGCTCAGGCGATACAAATGTCAGCGTCTCCCACGATATATTATTCTCCACTACAAACGTTTCACCAAGAATATCTTTGTGGAGGAGAAAAACCCTACCATCGTCACCTTCCCGCTCAGGGGCGTTGATTTTCGCGAATGTGCGCCTTGTCGATCTTTCATGTCAGAACCTTGCTAATTATCTCCTATCCGCATCTCCGTATGGATCTTTCGTGATGGTTCATTGCAGACCTTGATGCGCCACCTTCGCATCCGCCTACGGCCTATGATCTGATCGCCAATGTTACTCACGAATCCGTAGCGGGAACTACGCGTGATAAGGAAAACACTGTTTGGAAGGTTCATCTCCGAGTCGGAGGCGGAGGCGGTGATGGCGAAAAGTGGCTGCAAATTCAGGACCTCATCGTCGAAGAGACTCGCAAAGAGATGATCTTTTTAGCCGAGACTGCTTTGCAGGTGGGGATTCTATCCCTACTAGCGGGATTCCTGCTAAAAACGCGCGACAGATATGGGAACGACGTGACGCCGTCGCTAGCAACACGAACGGAGTGGCGAAAATGGACGTTGATCGGCTGTAAACAGGGGATATGTGCGATATCGCGCAGTAGTGGAGATAGCGGGAATTTGCTACGTTTATTAGGGTCGATTCGCGAACCGGTAACCAAACGAATCCATGTGTATGATGTAGTCATTCGCGCGGATAGTACACCTTTACACCCTCTCCACAGGCCACATGACAAACACGACACTCGGTACGGACTAGAAGTTGCAGGCGGTTTCTATTTGCCTTCCTGAGGCGCGGTGTCGGCGGATTGCGGTCGCTCTGTGGATCTGGCTTTTCCTGTTGTGCTACGGATTTCTCTGGGAACCAGATAAGCATCTCCCGTATTAGGTTATAAATCAACTGCGTACCCCATAGCAGTGTTCTCCTCGAGGAGTGGTCTGAAAATGTAGACGCCCGAGACAATACCTATGATGGACATTGGAGATGTGCCAAAAGTCAATTTGCGGAACAGTTCAGCTTAGTGAGGACCGCACCCAATAGGCTAGCGAAAAGATATGGTGTAAGACGTCGAGACATCAAAACGTATGGTCTACTGTTTCTTCCGTTACTTAAGTACTCAAGCTTCAAGCTTTCAAGCCTAACTTCTACGACCGGAGCAACGAGCAAAATTTGCCACGTGTTGTGGCAGTCTTTCCCTCTTTGGAAACTCCGCGATGCCCGGTTAAGTAGGATGGGAAACAAGTCATTTGATTACACCAACATGGTATCAACCCGTAGAGAACAAGTTAGACTGAAATCCCTAATGCCCGACAGGCAGATTGCGCGGCCTGTTCCTTGGCAGTTTGAACCTGACCAGCGCTAGCACTTCCGAGCACCTGACCCCCAACTAGAACAACACAAATTCCAAGTCACTGCACAGTTAACTTCCAAATCGCTGGATCGCATACCTTTGCACTCCATAGTCCATACCAAGGCATTAGCAGGACCTTCCTGGGATTGTTTCCAGCTCAGTAGGTGGAGCTCATTACGTCCTTGGAGGTCTACATCATAATGAGATCGAAATCAAGATTGAATGACGAGCCAAACATCAACTCACGATTGTTAAGAGCCGTGATATGTCCTACATCTCTGTGAGTGTCTGTGACCGCCAACAAATGTAACATTTGACGCACTTCCGTTGCCCATATTGTTGAAAGCAAAGCACTAAGATCCAGAAGCACAGTGATGTATGGGCTTGGATGTCCCCTACAGATCGTCTCTGCTGTCGTATTTAAGCCATGACGCTTTGTCAGTGAATACAGACATGCTTCCACCACTCGGTTCTGGAATACCAATGGACAGGCATTGTAGGCGTTGCCATGAAACCGTTGCCCAAATCAAAACTGAGGATAAAGCGCGCAGCAGTGTTCAACCGTCAGTTTGAGTTCATCGATAACTTACTTGAACGCCTCGTTTGAAAACCGGGGCTTACCAACGGACGCACAACATTTAATAAAGAGTCATGCCGCGAAGACACGTTATATTGGCTGCCAAGGCACCAGCTGACATCGGAATCATGACACCTGTTATAATATTTTTTCGTGACGGAAGAGGAACGACCGATCCGACATAGAAGTCGTCAACCTAAACCTCCAGGAGGAGTCGACAAAACGTGTTAGGTACTCCGCTAACCTCGGACGACATGTACGCACTGGCAGGCAAGATACTGCACCGGCATGTATGCAACGTATGCCTGGTCCAGAAATAGGTTAAATACAGTCAACAAACAAAGATCAGAAGGTCAGATTCTTATGCCCTTTCGCGGGAATGTATTCGGGGACTATACCAACGTTGGAGCTGATCTCGATAGATCGATCATGGTAAGAGTGTACCATTGTGACAAACCACATTACACGAGGCAAACGCGCGCAGTAACCTGAAAAAGAGACCTCGGCGGCTGGGGTGGTTGAGTCACAACCTGCATTGAACTGTATATTGGCAAGCCGAAATAAGGAGGGTGGGGCGAAATTTTTATTCCGATGACCATGATGGTGACAGCTTGGGTTCTTCCGGTGATCTAACGTCCACGTCGTCTTCAGCATCAAAGAACAACTCCGCAATAGTGATCGAGAGAGATCAAGGAGGACTGTGACGCCGGTGAATTGGGAAGTAACCGCGGCGATAATCTTGAACCTTTCGGGCATGAACCGCATCGGTTCGAGGCTAGTTCGTCGTTCGGTGTACCCAAAGCACCTGTGACGAATTTAGCAACATGCACCGGTCACTCTGTCACACGTACATAAGTAGGTTGAGGCTGACAGGCGTCGCCGGACCTTACACGGCTCTCTCGGCGGGCTCAGCGGTGCGTGTTGTTCATATCGCGCCATTCAACTCATGCCGTTTCACAGGCCAACGTCGGTCCTTTCACAACCACGTCTGAACAAGACAATGACGCGTAAATAGATAACCTGAGGTCTCTAGTCAGACTTCGGCTAGGTGTAACGCTACAGGATGCGATGGAGGGTAACATAATGTTCAGAATAGATGTGAGTAGCGGAGGAGAAATTATAAATAAAGAGGGAAGTTGAGTCGCTGTCCGACGGAGACACGGAGAATTACTCCAACTTGTCACCACCCTCACTCTCGGGCTCAGCCTTGAGTGCTTCTAGAGCGAGTGCCGCCGCTGCACCACGCGCGAGGTGTTTGTGCGTCCCTACACCTACGCCATATTCCTTCCCGGAAACTGCACAAATCTATTAGACAAAGCACACGACAAAAGAAGATCGTTCACTTTTGCATACAGACTTCCACTCCGGACTGTGTGTTGGTCCACTTGTCGAGTCCTTCCAGCTGAGAGCGGCAGCCCGTCCTATGGACTGTAGGTCTGAATTGCAAGATTTTTCTATAATACATTCCTGAGCAGGAGTATGCCCGACCTACAGTTGTTCAGCGTAACGATGGAGTCTTGGGCTAAGACGATTAGCACGAATGTACCCATCCAGAGGATGAGGAAGATACAGACTAGGAGACATACTGTGTTGATCTGGAAGACTCCCATAGTCGCTTCAATGATTTTTATACTGTTCAACAGCGGAGAGGTTGAGAAATAAATAACGATGGCGGTATTGTTCAAAGGCAATGCCAAACGGAGCTGAATGGATCTGTAGGTGTGCGCCCCCTATGATCGCGGCGGCGTCGCCATTAAGCTTGGGGGACAATACACGAAATAGCCAAGCTCGTGGAATCAGGCGCGCTCTCTACACGCAATATCGATCGGACTGTTGGTGCGAAGAAGCGAGAGAAAGAAAGCGGACACGAGGACTTCATGTCGGGTATCTGTATTGGATCGCTCCAAGCACCGTCAAAGGCAGGGTCCAGGAGAAGGGCCTGGAAACGCCGGGCGGGGCTCCAGAGCTCCAGCACTTGCCCGTAACTTGGGGAGTGTTGTAATTAGGAAGTTATTCTCTTCCAGGTACGGATTTATCTAAATCAGCCGGGATAGAAGGGAGAAATGGTGAAACTACATGCTAGCAGCAACGTTCCTAGACATTTATTTGCTGCTTGAAGACGAATGTTATTGAGCGGGGAAAACAGCTGACCCGAGATCTGGTGCGGCCAGAGAGAGGGCGGTGTCGTTTAAGAGTCATGCGGCTTGTGATCTAGGCGGGCATGAGCTGCCCTCGCTGTGTAGCCTGGTCAAGTGGTTAATCATTGCGTGAACATGTGGAGTGCGCGTTGAGCATCTAGAACGGGGTTTGAGGAGCGTGGTCGCACGAACTTGAAATGACAGTATTTCGGTGAGCCGGAACGAGTAATCGGCGGCGCAAGTCGCATCAGTTTTCTCGGCAGATTTGGGCAGACTTCCGAATAGCTGCAAGGAGACTTCAAGTCACTGTGACTGGCTTGCCTCTTGCAAATACTTACAGATGCTTACATAACAAAGGTATGGCTTTGTCAGCCAAATTCCAATGGATGCCATACTAGCGTTTACTCTGTCGGAGCACGATGAGGCGAGAAGAAGTGATCTCAGACGTCGAGGGTTGAAACGTTGACGTTTGGGTTAGAACTACCAATGTACTCTTGAATATGCTACTACTCAATGATTAGTAGTATTCGGCACATCGAGGCCGAGCGTAGCTTGCTCATGTTTGGTTCTAATGGACTGACCTGTAGTCCAACATACTCTACGCCGGTCTAGTGGAACCAGACTACGTAGCGTAAATTCAGTGATTGATTCCTAGAACGACGGTGTATTTTTATTCTGATTCTAATTCTCGTGTTTACAAACCAACCCACACAGCAAGTGGACTGCCCGGGTGTATACACCTGAAATTCGCTTTTTCCCGGAATGACCAAGGTGAGCGACGGCGAAGTGTTTCGTCCCCTAGTCTTAGCCAATTGATGCAATTAACCGGGCGAATATCCACATCAGCCGTAACCATGTTGTTTGCGGCACTTTCATAACTCTACAGCTTGGTAGGTTCCAGTGCCAGCGCCCGAAGGTAAAAATGATATGTGTTATTTGTTTCTTTCGGCGTTGTCGCACTGATGCAAGATTGGTCCCGGGAAACAGATTTTTGCTTTGCACGCTCAGAAACAGGTACCGAAGGGTCCACTGTCTCTGACCTACCAACCTGTGGATCTTTCATCCTGTTCACGCAAGAAATGCTCGCACAGCCTGGCTTGCAGATTATAAGGAGAATAGGAACATGTGAAACTAATTATCATCATTTTAACCCTCTTGTTTAGAAAACAGAATAGTACCGCTCCAATGGCACAGACTACGAGTAAGGAGGCTCCTAGCGTTGTTCGCTATCCAGACATTTGCTCACCCTAAATGCTGGCAGATTACCGTCAGATTCTAAATAACTACCTACAAGAGGTCCACAGGGATGACCCGAGTCGTCACTTGACTTGGGAAATGTCGCACGAGGGCCCTAATAATCGGCCTACCTGGCATGCGATTGCGTACCGTGCGTCCAAATCTCTGACCGCCCCCTTCTGAAATCCGTCCCCTTCTGAAATTAACGCTTCGTGTGCAGTGGATGAGATTGAGTGGGGTCGTGGAGACGGACCTTCCCGCGGTGCAGCAAGGGAGGCCGCTGCTAAGGAAGTTTTGATTGCTAAGAGGATACTACGGTCACAACAGACTTGAGGATTCAACCGCTCGTTCGTGGATGTGGTAATATAGGGGTGATGCCGTGTATGGGAACGAAATCCAAAATGGTCAACCAAGATCATCTACTCCAACTTGAACATGGTTCCTCTTCCGAGTCGTAGATCCTGGCTGCCGAGTACTCCACACCCAAGTATCGTTCCTTTGACTCCAATTCATCGTCACCCTTCTTTTACCTTGCTGAGTGCAGGCGTCCTTAGTCGAGGTACCGCAGCAGCCACCGTGCGTCTAAAGCTGCGACTTGGGCCCGTCTGCCATCGCTGCGATCACTGCGTCCACGAAACAGATAGGTCGTATCTATGATACCGGTCAGACATGGACACATCATGACACTGGAAGGTTGATTGCCACTACCATCACCGGTCTACGTATATCGTGGTATCTTGCAAGGTTGTCGACATGCTGTGCAGTCGTCTAACTCAATAGTAGAGACCCCTAGGTCCAATGAAACCCTGGTAACAAGGAAATGGGAGCGGATACCTGGCGAATGAACGTCATGACGGTCGCGTATCTTCCGGAGGTTAGTAGCACCGCGATATTATTCTCACACACAGCTTGGCAGGGTGAGTCAGGTCGGCAGACAAAGTATGGCGTTTCGTCCGCTTGCTCGAAGCTGCGATCATCCTAATTCCGATGACAGTTACCAAAGATTGCTACAGCTATAATTCGTCACTGCAAGGACTCTACCCAAACATGGGTGCCACCGATATATGCGATTTGTATACAGCTGCGGTAGTTGAGCTCAACTCTCACCGGTGCAATTCTTCGGATACTCCGAGCCCCAGTCATCTCGTTATCTCTTGACTCGAAATGACACTGGCCTGACTTCCTGTGGATGATCCTCTGTTTAAAAGCCCATGAGTAGTGCCGTTCTCTTCATCAGGACCTAGATATCCATCGTACCGCTTCTCTCCACAGTGACTGTTATCTTCATGCAGGGTAAGTAGTCGCCATCCCTGGAGTCGAAGATTACTGATTGTGCTCCAGGCCAACAATTGAGAACTGATTGGCGGATGTACCTAAACAACTTCCTTCAGGGCCGATATGGTCATACGCGACAGCTCTCCTGGGTGAATACACAGTCTGGCCCATCACATGACACACGATGGTTAGCGATTGCGTACTGTAAGCCATTCTGGTTTTCCGGTTAGTATCTCACCCGATGTGACTGATCATCTACAGTTAATGGCATCGAATATGGGAGGGGCGTGGCCCGCGACAGAGGAACTGCCATGGAAATTGCCGCTGAAACTACTTATCGCGCCCTGACGTCTTACTATAATTGACTTATCCTACTTATGTGAAGTGATCTCACGCACCGCTTTCCTTGCTTTGGTCCCTGACGAATGCCTACAGATACTTGTTCCCTGTCCACACTGGATGAGGAATTCTGGCTAATGTGGCCATGTGTAACTTAGTATCATCGTGTGTTGTCATTTCCGTCCCGGCTGGGTTGTAGTATGAAATGTACCCACTCCACTCTGAGTCAATGGAAGGTTTGCTCCAAGTCGGGTTGAAGGTTATCGGCAGTTTGATGCGAAGGTCCAATGCGATACTATTTTGGGGACTGATTGCGTGTCAGGCCTCTGTGTGAAAGGTATGACACCGAGAAAGGGGGCACTCCAGTGGAATTCTCTCCAGCACGCATACTTAAGACTTTACAGTCTCGTACGTATTCTGTATCGGATCGACGTGGAACAGCTCCCAACGATGCAGTCACGTTACAGTTAGCCTACCTGGTGCGTGACCATTCAAGCGATTACTCTCGAGGAACGAGTTTTGACAATCGTGCTTCCTTTGTTCCTGGCTGCAAAGGGAGTGTCCAATATGGATCTGCAGCTTTATTCAACCCGGCAGGCTCTGTGTACAGGCTTGTGTGCCAAGCCCGCATTCTATATGAGCGGCCTGATGGGCCACACTTGGCAGGAGTAGTAGGCAAAAATGTTCCAGTCCAGTGTCCCTGTGCCTCGGAGGGGCATTTTCCTGGATACCATCTACCGAGTCTGGAACCCAGACTAGCCCGTAACGGGATGCAAATTTCACCGCATTTGCCATCACTTGGATGTATTTCTGTGGGAGTTCAAGGCGTGCTCCAGCGCTTATATTCCGAGGCTTATGCTGATATTTTTCCGGGCGATGTCACAGACCTCATGAGATTGGATTCCGTTTACGCTCTGGCTTCAGACTCGCGCCAAGGGGAACTCCCGTTGACCGTGTCCCTGGCGGATCTTGCTTGCGGCGTTTTTTCCAACGTCACCATTTGAGGGACCCCGAATCCCTCCTTGCTGGAGGCTGTGTAAGATCAAATCCATTCCAGCTGGGCGTAAGTGGAGGAAAGGGCTATCGCCGTACTTCCTGTGGAGGTATGTAATATTCGTCACTGTTAAAGACTGAGGAACCCAACTTACTGACGCCTCCCATCTCTTTCTCTCCCGTTCTATCCAAAGATTTTCTCCGACAATGGGTGTGTTCTCATTCATCCGCATAGCTGTTCTAGGTGAGCAATATTAACCTGAGAGGCGTGTTTTACTGACGCCCCCTCCCAGGGGTGACGACGCTGTTCTCTATTATTGTGCTGGCCATCTCCGCCCATGTAATATCACAAACACAACAGTTTTTCGGCGGTACAGCTACTTTCTCTTCTCTTGCTGTCGCTGTCGCGGTGATATCTCTCGTAACTTTGCCTGTCATGTCGGTAGCCGTTTTCAAGATGTACCTATGCTAAAGGTTGACCTTCTATGCAGGCTTGTTGTTGATTTCATTCGCTCCGGCGCCTTTACGTCCATGATCGTGGTTGAACTGGCCTGGTTGTGTAAGACGGTGTGCCTTTTCTTTCATCCAAATCCGTTACCAATGCCATTAATTTACAGATACTCTTTGTATTCTATGGGTCGCCGCTGCGGGTGAAACGGTTACGGGGTACAATTTCTTCTTCCCGTATAGCTGTGACTTTCTGGACCGTACGATCTATTTCATGCACTCATGGTGTGCTTTGGTTGACCACCGGCATTTAGCAATTGTCAATGGATTGTGCCAATCAACCCAAGTTATCGAAGCATTTTCGTTCCTGAATTTCATTATTAGTGAGTCGGTTCCTTTTTTTTTTCCCTGGCTGTTCTGACAAGTTCGTCAAGTATTTTTGTACGCTAGTGTCCTGTCCGTCATGGCCGTGGTCGCTGCAACTCGTGGCCAGGGTGTCTGGCTGTCGTCGGTCAAGGAATCGTTCGGTTCTCCGGCTGTCCCAGCGCATTTTCCCATGACGCAGAACAACACCCAGGCACAGCACGGTGCTACCCTCGCTGGGCCGGGAACTGCGGTGTAAGGTACATGGCACGTTTGCGTTGGGATGTGTGTAAAGTATTCACGTTTGATACGACAATGTACATATGTAATTTATTTGTTGGCGATATGCGCCACTTGCGGAGTTTCGGGAATAACCGGTATTGTGAACACAGACCAGTGTCGAGCGTCAGCGTTTCCCAGTTGGAGTGGTATTCGTTATTCAATACTCAGCCCTCGTCGTCGTCGTCGTCGTCGTTGTCGTTGTCGTCGTCGCTGCGCCGGTGGTGTCCACACACGAATCGATTACCGCCCTCGTCGCACTCCTTTGCCCCCATTTTAACGGTTTCTCACGCTTTCCACTAATCCATTCTACCATCGCTGGTGGGCAAATTTTCTCTTCACATATCTCCTCCAGCCTTAACAACCCGTATTCCTTCCTTGACATCCTCTTCTACGTCAGACCTGGCTTGCAACAATGGCCCAATCACAAGGTGACATACAGGAACGGATTGCCGCCGCACGTCGTGAAGCAGAGGTCTTGAAGGAGAAAATCCGTGCGAGCAGAGAGGCTTCCGCAGATACCAGCTGTACGTATCTCCCTCACGATGCCGTTCCCTTTGAGCGTTCACACAAGGTTCTTGTTCACTCTTAGTACGTGCGATGGCTGCAGAAGTCGATACACTGCCCCGGATCGTGATGCGACCCCGACGTGCGCTCAAGGGGCATCTTGCAAAGATTTATGCCATGCATTGGGCCGCGGATCGACGACATCTCGTTTCCGCTTCTCAGGATGGCAAGCTCATCGTTTGGGACGCTTACACCACAAACAAGGTCCACGCAATTCCCCTTCGGTCGAGTTGGGTCATGACCTGTGCATACTCGCCATCTGGCAACTTCGTCGCCTGCGGTGGTCTAGACAACATTTGTTCTATATACAATCTCAACAGTCGGGAAGCGAACGGTGTCAGAGGCGCGCGCGAATTAAGTGCCCACTCTGGCTACCTCAGCTGCTGCAGGTTTATCAATGATCGACAAATAGTCACCAGCTCTGGTGACATGACGTGTATGCTCTGGGACATTGAAGCGGGTGTGCGAGTTGTCGAATTCAGCGACCACACTGGTGATGTCATGAGGTAACTCTCCTTCTATGCGTCCTTTTCGTCGCCTCACCTCATCTCTTTCCAGTCTATCGCTCGGTCCCAACCAAAATGTTTTTGTTTCTGGTGCCTGCGATGCTACCGCGAAGCTTTGGGATATACGTAGTGGTCGCGCTACACAAACATTCACTGGTCACGAGTCCGATATCAATGCCGTTCAGTGCGTCCAGTGGTTGCCGATGTCGTCTCTGTTTCTGAACTTTGTCCACCAGATTTTTCCCCAACGGCGATGCCTTTGCCACTGGTTCTGATGATGCCTCCTGTCGACTGTTCGACATCCGAGCAGATCGTGAATTAAATAGCTTCACCCACGACAACATTCTTTGTGGTATCACATCAGTCGCATTCTCAATCTCTGGTCGTATCCTTTTCGGAGGTTATGATGATTGGACTTGCAACGTTTGGGACACGCTGAGAGGCGAGCGTGTGGGGGTTCTCACCGGCCATGAAAACCGGGTCAGCTGTTTGGGCGTGTCTGTCGATGGCATGGCCCTTTGTACAGGCAGTTGGGATAGCACGCTTCGAGTGAGTGATTGAGAAACGCTCTCGCAGATGATCATGACTGAGTTCTCGTCTTCAGGTCTGGGCATGATGAAAATGGACTGCACAATTCTTGTTTCTTTCATGACGCTCCCTCTCTGTTTCTGTTTGGTCTCCGGTTCTGTCCATCATCTGTCCATTGATACGTTGCCATATTCTCACCTGCCTGCGTTGCTTCCAACGCTCGCCTCGAGTCAATCCTTACAGGTCAATGCAAGCCTTCTTTCGTAGGCACGCGCCTTTCGCTGCTTTGGTATATATATTGTCCCTTACGAGTCACCTCCTGCTGCCCAATTTCTACCTCTGTTTCTTCCATTTGCTACCGACATTGTTCATATTACGTCGAGATTCAATTCAATTTTTTCTATCTGCTTATGATGGTCGGCATGATAATATTGTCCAGTGTTGAGTAGAACTATAAAGACAAGGCAAGGTTGTTTAATTCGCCACGTTGTGTTCCGATCCACCACTCGGCTGCACCCATCCACAAACTCGAGCAGGGCTATCCCTGACCACCACGACTACGTGTCACATCCATGTCCCAGACTGACCCCGATGATCGAGCTGCAAGGGCTGCGAGAGCAAAGGCAATGGTACGCGTCTGACCACACTCTAACACCTTGTCGTGGCCCACCTCTGCATACAGCTCAAGAAGCGACAGCGGACGGCTGCAGTCGCAGGCTCACGTAGCACCTCCTTAGCTAGCCCCCCGCCATCTCGGTCTTCTACCCCCGCCCCTGCAAAGCCTGCAGCACCGGCTGAGGAAGGCAAGCGCGAGCGGGACATCAATGACCTGTACGTTCCCAATGTCATGACCTTTCTGTATCCCTGAACAGTGTATAATTTGCACAGTTTCAGCCCCAATGATACCGACACGAATTGGATTGAATCGCTACCCAGGGCCGAAGTCCCAGACGCGAATGTCGTTGCCCATCCCCAATCCCAACGACCGTGGCCATCACCTAGGTCCCCACCTCCGCCCGAGCGTCTTGGCGCACCGGCTTCTGTTTCGCAGTCCGTGATGACTCCCCAGCAAGCTTTCGACGACCTCCGTAATCGAATGGCCGAGCAACGCCTCGATGAAATTCAAGCTGGTGAGTGTCATGTTCTGTCTCCCTTCGCCCTTTTCACACAGACTGAGAGCAGACGCCCGAGACAAGGCCAAAGCCCTTCAAGAAGAACAGATTCGCTGCAAAGCTCTCGAGGATGAGCTTGCGCAAGCAAGGGAATCGCATGTTGTAGCCACACGTCATCTTGAGGAGCTGTCCCGAGAAAAGTCGCGTTTAGAGGATCTACACGCTGTCGCTCAAACCAAGATTGGCGGCTTGGAGACCAATCGCCTTGAAGTTGACCAAAGATTGCGTGATGCGAACCAAAACGTAGACTCGTTACAGTCCGGTATGTCCCACTTTCTCTTAAAGGCAGAACTCCGTTGTGACACGATAACAGACATCAAGCGTTTGGCCGCGGACTTGGGATCAGCACAACAGGAAGCTCGCAGCTCCCGGGCTCACTCGACAATGGTCGAACAGGAACTCTCTGTAGCTCGTGGCCAGATAGAGGCATTACGCACCAGTGCTATTGTGGACTCCGAACGGTGGCAGGAACAGGATCAGAGTCGCCAACAGACTATTTCTCTTCTGGTCTCCGAGAAGGCCTCCCTGATAGCCTCGGTCCAGCGGTCGGATGAGGTTGAGATGGGTACGGTTACGTTGGACATAGTGTGACCGTTACTAATCTTAATCGTCATCCTTAGAACTCCAGGAGAAGGAAAAATCGTTCCTTGCTGAGCAGGCAAGGGCTGCCCATCTGGCCGAGAAGGTCCAAGACCTCGAAATTACTACTAGGAGGCAAGGAAATGAACTCGGGGAAACCCTTTCTCGCGAGAAGGAACTGCTGGAACGTGTTAAAGACCGGGTGGGTGTGGTACCTCACTCTTTGAGCTAAAAAGTCTTCATGGGCATGTAGGACCGCGAAATCCAACTCAGAAAAGCCGAGCTTGAAGAGGTACATGCCACTTCCGGTCAACATCAGCAACGGGTTCGTGAGCTGGAAGAGCAGATCGAGAGTGATGACAGAGCAGACAAGCTGGAAATCTCTCTGAAGAATACCCAAGATCGTGCAGACGAACTCGAGTTCCAGCTCAACAAAATACAACAGGTGCGTTCTTGAACAGATGTTGTTCTCGTACCGTACTGATCTGCTTTCTAGGCGCATACATCCATCAAGAGCGAGAGAGACAACTTGCAGTCACAGCTTCGCTCGAAAACAGAGAGTGAGGCAGATTGGAAAGTTCGACATTCTAGCCTAGAAGTCGACCATGCTGCTTTGCAAGGTCATCTGAAGTCTGCCAACAATCGTCGTGATGCTCTACTGGAAGAGCGCGCCTCATTACAGTCGCAGGTGGAGTTCAACCAAAGTGCAGTCAAGCAGCTCCAGCAAAAACTCGCAGAGCTCGCTTCCGAAGTGACTTCCAGCGGCAGGGCGCTCCAGAATGTCCAAGGAGAACTACGTGCTGCTCTTCGTCGCGCGGAAGAGTCAGAGAAGACGCAGAAGGATCTACGAGAGGAGGGGACGAGGCTCATGCAATCTTTGGAGGATATGAAACCCAAGATTGTCGAATTGACGTCCGTCAAACTCGAGCTGATGGAGCACATCGAGAGGTTGGAGCACGAAAAGAGGTCTCGTGATACTCTCATCTCCAAGCTTGAGATGGCTCTCAATGAAGGGACGGAACGAGAGGCAGAGGGAGCGAAGCTTCGCAAAGAATCGGACGCACTTCGGGAGAAAGACAGCCACTCACTGCAGCAAAGCGTCGCAGAACTACAACAGGGTTATTCCATACTAGAAGCGGAGCTCCAGTCCGCGCAAGCGACTGTAAAGACATTGGAAGCTGAGCGCACGCGAACGCGGCAGGCGGATGTACGACAAGCGGATCTCAGCAACCGGATAAATGCAGAAGCACGACGTCGGGAAGAGGGAATCTCCCAGTTGGAATCCGCCCTGTCTTCGTCACGCAAGAACGAAGCAGAACAAAGTCGTCTTATCGAGCATTATCGGACAGAGGTCGAAGCTCTGCAGAGCGAACTGGTGGCCAAGGAGGAAGAGCTAGAGAGCGTACAAAAGACGCCCGTCATTGACGATGATCTCCGGTCGTTGGACGACGAGATGCTGAGTGCCATGAAGCAACAGCATGCCATGGAGCTTTCGTCTGCTCAGTCTCAGATTCGTGCACTGGAGACGGCCGCCTTCGAGGCGCAAGACATGGCGCACCGTCTGCAACGACAGGTCCATATTTTGGAAGACCAACTTGCGTCGCGGTCCGTGTCGAGGGCTACGTCGAGACCCTTTTCTCCTGGCGCACGACCTGCCAGTCGGACGAGCAGCGATTTGCGGCGTGGATCGTTGACCTCCAAGTCGAGCAGTCTCGTACCGCCCACTCGATCTGTCTTTGACGTCGGACTCTCACCGGAAACACGTCACAAGCGTCAAGTCAGCCTGAGCATGCTCAAAGCCAGGATCGAAAGTGAAACCGCTGCTCAAAGACACACTCCACCGCCAAGGGGTCTGTCCCCCGTCCCAGATTCCATCTCTGACATTGACCCGCACTCTCATCGACCTCAGTTTATGGACGAATCACACATTTTTTGGTGTCACTCGTGTCGTGGAGAATTAGTTATCCTGTGATACCCTACTTTGGACCACTCGCTGTTCTGATGATACTAACTGGAACCTCTGGAATCCATTAATGTGATGTTACGATACGACCTGACATGACTGATGATAATAACTACATGTCGAAAAAAGTGTGTACAACGAAGGGAAACGACAGATCAAGACAAAAAGGGGTCTTTCATTGTTCGGAGGCTCCGTACTCGGTGCATCAACACCTAGACACATCCGATAAACTTGACGCTCGGAACGGCGAGACGAAACGGCCATGCTTACCTCGACTTCCCGAGGCTGTAAATTACCCTTTGTACGCTCCTCCTCGACGCCCTTTTCGATGCTCTCCAAAATATCTTGGATCAATTCTCGATAGTCGACGCCGAAAAAATGGGTCAACTTGGCTGCCTTGCGTCGGCGAATCTGGAATTGCGCCGTCTTGGGAGAGACGAGGAATTCGGATGAGAGGGATGTAATGGACGCGCTCGATGGCAGCGAGTGTCGTCGTTCTGACCTCAACGACGTTGCATTCGATGCTCGACGAGAGTTGACTGCTACTTGCTCCTTGTCGGAAGGCTCGTCGGCGTCACCGCGGAAGAAATGATACAGTTCGATGAGAGACTGGCGGTCGTCCTGGAAAAAGCGTCAATACGTGCACATGGGCCAAAATCACAAACACACGTACGCGATCAATGATATCAATCAAAGAATTTAACGAGTGCTGATAGTTGAAATAGACAGAGGATTGGGCCAAGATTTGTTGGTATCCTGACGATGATTCGGGCAACGAGTCAGCGAACGACTGTGCGAGCGACGAAGGACTGGACAAATTAGAATCATCATTTGCAGGAAGCAAACATCTCGAAGAATCCGACGGGCCCAGTCGAGGAGGTGCCTTACCCGAGTAGGCAGACTTGTTCGGGTTGCGAGAGCTCGACGGAAGATCAAGGGTTAATACGTAGGGATTAAAATTGTTGGGGGACGTGGGTTGGGAAACTGGCGCTGTCGGGTGGATCGAGCGAGTGTGATAAAGCATTTGTGGTGGCGGAGTGCCGAATACCTTTTGACCGAGTCAGAGTGACTTGTACGAAGAAACGGCAGTACGCACCCTTTCCATTTTCTGCGCCCGGCGAACGATGAGAGCCTTCTCCCTCTCGTCCAACTCCACTTTACCACGGTCAAACTTGTCCGAAGGAGCGCTCTTGCTCCCGCGACGCTGATGCTGACGCTTGGGTTCTTCGGAGGGCGCGGGAGGAGGTAAAGGAGGACCAACTACACATCCAATAACAGCCTCTGGAGGGACACGCGAGCCAAGGCAACGATGGAGCTTTGCCAACTGCTCTCGCTTTCGTCGCCTTTGGAGTTCGGCTTGTGCCTCGGAATCAAGTGACTCAGCGAGAGAGGGCGTCGAACTGGTATGGCGTAGAGTTTGGTATCTGCTCTGATGCATAGCAAAACAGCTGAGGTCCGATACGTCGTCATCACGGACTTCCTCATCTGATAGATCGATAAACGATCTCGTGGAAGCGGCCTCTAGTGAATCGCGAAGGTTGCGCGAGCGATGACGGTCTTTTGCCTTTTTGTATTGCTTGTCATCCATGTACAACGTCAGACCCGTCGCCAAAGGAGTCGAGTGTCTGCGACCATCCGGAGACCAGAGGTCACCCGTCTGCCACGGCGTCGAAGGTTCCGTCTTCATCCCAGGCGCTTTGAGGGAAAGCGACACTGACAAGGTATGTCGGTGGTTTTTCTGTTTCGTGAGCAAGCCTGCCAATGGCTGCGACTTTTTCGATATACGAAGTTCGTCCACGTCGGCGATTGGCTCCTCTGCACCTGGCGTCCTGCCAAAGACACGAGCGAGCTTGCGGTTGCGCCGGATACGGTCTGCTCGCTCGTTTGCGCCGAGTTCATTCGTGGTAGGGGGAAGAGGTGATGGGACACCGTGAAGATGATACGGCGACGAAGACTTGGAGCGCTGCTTTGACTTGAGCTTCCTACCACATTCGGAAGCCAACTCCGGCGCTATGAGAAGAGAAGGTCCATTGAAGACTTCCTGTAGGGGACTAGGCGGCGGCGCAAACTCGAGGGGAGAGTAGGGAGAAGGTGGGTCTGAGAGCGGTTGCAGTCGTGTTGGGGCAAGGTCGGCCGAGGGACTAGGTGGGGCAAATACCATCGCGGAGAGTGTAACAGAAGACGATGAAGTAGCTGAGGTGGCATCCGTTGGAGATCGTTGCTGTACAATGAGAGACGTAGGACTTGGAGGGGCGAATCTCATGCTCGTGAGAGAGGTTAATGAAAGATTATTATGATGTGAGATAGAGTATGGACTGGAAGGGGGTATGCTGATGGATTCAAGTCGACGAGATGGGATTTTCTGAGAGCTATCCTGGATATTATAGAGATTCAATTCGTCGGATGTAGATGGTGAAAGGAAATCGATAAATGATAGATAGTCATTGCCGGTGACATCGTCAGCGGGCTGGGATCGTGGTACCGGAGGATTATGAGGCATGAATCTAGAAGGTAGAGATAGGCAAGGTAGACGGTGTGCTGGAGAACGTGGAGGGACGGGAGTTGCTTCTCTAGATAGTTCAATGTACGTTCCTTGCTGCAGGGCGTGAAGATACGACGTCGCGGACTTTGACGACAACTGTCGCAATAGCATGAGAAAACTAGGCCGGCATCAAACGAAGGCAAGGACATACGGGGGCCGTGGCTGTATCGCTGTCACCAAACCTGGATGATGGTCTAGAGAGGGTTTGAGTGGGTCCTTGCCGCATTTGTCTATCTATAAGGAATGAGCCGACGAGCTCTCGGTAACCAACGAGATCGGTTACCTTGCACCGCATCCAGGTCACCAAGCTCGGCACGATCGTTGCGACGATTTACGTTGCTTGCGGAGCCGGAGAAGAGGCTGAGAGAGTCGCGTCCCATCCACAGGATTTTTTCGACCTTGTGGAGCGCCGTTGAGGGGCGGTGGTATGGATCTGACGGGGTTGGGGCCGTTTGGCGCCCTCGGGCCTCAAGTGCAGGTCGCGACGAATCGGGTTTAGGGATATTTGGAAGAGACCTGTCAGCCAGTTTTGGGGTCGGAGCTTCATCTGGCAAGGCAGTGTCAACGAGGAGACACGGGGCTGGGACACGAGGCATACCCAGGTCAGTTGTATTAATAGGTTCCAAGACGGGGGTGGGATTGAGATATGGATTCGGGGTCACCGGTCGCGAAGAAGAACCCGACGCTGATTGGGCCGCCGCGCTGGCGTCTGACGTGGGCAGTGCATCTGGCCAGAAATCACAACCAACGATCGCTGTCCTTCTCTGGTGTCCATCCTTGCTTCGCGCCGTGGGAAATTGCTCCTTGCGACCACCTTTGGCATTGGCATTGCGCGGCGGGGGCGGCGGTAAGCTGACGAGGAACTCTGACGACGGTGAGGGATGGTACGCGCTCGTGGGGGAGCTGCTGTTGCGACGGGTGAGTTCGTCGTGCTGGAGGAGAGCCTCGAGGTTTGGCGAGATTTGGAGATTGCGACCGGGCTTGGACGCGACAGGACGCGGGGCAGGCGAGGCAGGACGTGGAGGGGTAGCAGCCATGGAGATGACAGTAGACAAGAGACAGTCTGTCGCTTAGTTTGAATACCTGTGCAGCGTGTCAATCCCGTAAATCACATCCTCGCAAATTGTATCCCCTCCTCAACACCCAAATCCGACAAGTTCCGTGCGGACATGTCACTTCTACACACACAAAACCCCCTTGACAACCATCCCGATGACTTGGCAACCACCGACTGATACGTCCATACAAGTACGACGCAGGTCAAGCAATAAAGAATGGCTCAAAGTGAAAACGTAGCATTCTCCGGCTTGATCGTTACCGCAGTCGAGCTCAGCACCGACACCCTTCGTGTTTCGTCCCTGGATCCAATCGTCATGGTTTGAGGCGTCAAGGGAATCGTCTGTGGTTTCTGCTGCGTGTCTCACCGTGACAGAAGAAACAGTCCGAGGAGGTAGAGGGGGTGGAACGTGGTGAAATCACTTCAGGTGTGAGAGACAACGGAGCCACATCATGGTTCCCGTCATCGGTATCGCCGCGTCTAGGCGAAGAAGTCGATGCTTGTGCTTCTTCACTCAGCTGTCCCGTCAGAATGGGGCTCTTCAACAGACGATACATGCTCTGGATCGTTGCACCCTTTGGCTTGCTTTCGGGCGCCAGCGAAACGGGCGCAATATTCACCATGCACATCACTTCGCCTCTATGGCTCGCGTGGATCTCCGGGATCGTCATTGGGAGGATTGAGTGCGAATTAATGATGGTGTAGGATTCTCCTCCAAATCACTTCTGTGGAATCCTGGTCGCTATAGTTGTCGCCCAACGAACGTGACAAGCCCGGAGAAGTCGACCCACTCGAATACGAAGTCGTGCGACCACCTGATACGCTGGGCGACCTCCCCTGTTCCCTCCCACCTCCTTGAGGAATCGGAACAGGAGATGACCCTCCGTTGACCTTTTCCGACTGCTCACGTTCTCTTCGTTCTATTACCGCTGCACGCATGTCCGCATAACTCTGGCGATCCCGTGTGCTCTAGGCCCGGGTTAGGTGATCCCACATCAGGAAAGTCATCCGGGGACGGATTCCCACCAACATCCTCCTTCAACCCCCAGACGGGCCCCATTTCCGCATAGCCTCCTTAGCGGTATTACTGAGTGCTTGCTTGTCCCGGCTTTTGGACAAGAACGAACTCGTGGTGCTCGTCCCCAAAGAGTGGCGTGGACTCTTGAGAGGTCGCGCTGGTGTCGGAAAGGTAGTTGGACACCTACTGACAACGAGATAGAGTGAGCGCGTGACGACCCTGAGCGTGTAGATGAGTAGATGAGGGACGTGGGGAAAGATATTCGTGGACGTCCTGCTCATTGTCCGAGGCGTCCGATGGCTGTATAGTGGCGGTATCGGGGGGAGGGGTATGCGCTCCTCTCCTACCATATACAACTTCTTCTTCCACTTCCTTTGCGTGTTCGCATTCGAGTTCTGTGTCTGCACCAGAAGAGAACCAAGAGCGTCGCCTAGCTGCTGTCGAAGTCTTCTCCGAAGATGTCGTTACAAAGCGAATGACGGGTATGCTGTCCAGTGACGGTGTCTCTGTTACTGGCTCCCGTTCAGAGGGAGTGCGCAAGTCCTGCCTCCTCCGGTGGCTGGGAGCCTGCTGTCATTGGGTTTTCTGAACGTGCGGCATCAGTCCATACTATATTAGGCAGCACTACAGAATCAATGATTTGTTTAATGTTCAGAGTCCACGGGAGAACATGCTCAAGTGTTCACTCACGGTCCCCTCGATTTTTGCCTCGATCGTATTCAAAATCATGCTCCAAGTAATCTGCCGGTCGCTTACAATAGATTCGACATTGATGACCATGCATGGCGTTTTCGTGAAGCCGTACGAAACGAGAAGGTTGCCTTCGAGCTTGCGCACCACCACAGGCAGAACGAGTTTGACTGGGAAGTGGCAGAAATTGCTTGCGGAGGTGGAGAAAGAATGTAACATTGCCTGGTGGTGACAGTAAGAATTTACGGGCACGCAGGACTATACCACATCAAGAAACGGTCCCTGATGACTGTACCGCCGAAGTTTTTGGTCATCTTCATCGGATCCCTGATAGTCCTTGGCAAAAGAGGACTCCCACGTTCGACGATGAAAGCGTCAGCTTGACCGAATATGCTGACGAAGCAAGGCGGCAGATTACTCCATCCGAAGATTCATTGATTATGGCCGAGGCTTTTCGCTGCATAAAAGGTGTGTCAGATGACTCGGAGTAGAGGTCAGACATCCCCACAATGTTACCGTTGGTCCTCTATGACATCCCCTCCGAGCTCCCCGGAAACAGTTGGTCACCCAACCCTGCAAAGCCAAGGTGCGCGCCGACCATCATCTGTAGCGTCGTGTCCATTCCCTGAACGTTGCAGATTCGTCTTGAGCTATAAGAAGCTTCCGTTCGACGTTGTCTATGTCGAGATTGCACCAAAGATAAGATGAAAGAGATTGGCGCGTCACCAAACAAGCATCCAGATGGGAGCAAAGTGTATACCTTGCCTGTGCTCAGCAATCCCAACACCGAAGCTCTGATCACCGATTCCTGAGCGATTGCGGTGTACCTCGATGAGATCTACCCGGAGAAACCTGTTCTCCCCAAGGGCTCCAGGGGCCTAATCAGGTTCTTTGACTCCGCAGTGGGCGCACTGCTAAGAGCTTCTTTGGGATTTAATCTCTTGCGCTCGTCACACATCCTGAATGAGCGCAGTCAGGAGCCCTTCACCACTGCTAAAGAAGTGTTCTTGGGAGAAAAGGTCACCTGAAGGGCAAAGGCACGATGCTCACTGGGAAACCATCGAGCAAAAATATTACGGTTCCGCAAAGATCTGGTACGAGGAGGTTGAGGGCAAGAGGATTATGGGGGATGCCTTATGCGGATATTATCTTTGCAACTCGCTCTTTTTGGCTCAAGAGGGTTTATCGGGATGACGAATGGAAGAGGATTGCTTCCTTGCACAACGGGAAGTGGGAGAAATTGCTTGCTAAGGTAGAATGCAACATTGGCAGGTACGTCAACTTCAAAGAATACAAGGTTTGGCAGTAGATGTTTGATGGTGTAACCTGCCTTTCGACCCTGCAGAACTTGCTGTTGAATACATGATATGTGCACAAACTTGTGGGGCAGGAAAAGGCGGCCCGAACTATACTCAACCTACTGCCCCACAACCCCTATCCCCCCCACGCTACGCTATGCCACAATCTGCTAGAAAAGTCTATGCCCGCCACATCATGAACAGTGTGCCTGATCGTGGATACCCTCTCTACTCTCCAGGACCGAATCCAAATCTACCTGACCATTACCAAAAAGGTGGGATTTATGTGGGGGATGTTGGTTTTATCTCGGATACTGGTGGCTTTGAATTTTTATTCAACCAATGCTTACCCCGTGACCATCCGTTTAATCACATCAATGGTGTGCCGGATGGGTTTAACGACATCCCTTTGATGGTTCTAGAAGAACAGGGCTACAAAGATGTGTTCATAGATATGGGTGCAGACTCAAAGGGTATGCTCTTTGTCTATTTGTGGCTTTCCAACACAGATTGATTGACCGATTCAAAAGGACAAGTTGTGTCCACCTGTGACACAACTAAATTTGAGCTCACAGCCCAAGCTGGAGCAGTTCCGGGTGGTGAAGTGTACCTTTTCCATTTTCCTTTGTATAAGTTTATTGTCTAACATTTCTTTTTAGTGCTGGTTTTGGGGTTCGGTTTAGTACTTCAGAGTCAGAGGGGGGCATCCTTGTGCTCCCACATGGCTCCTGGTCCTTTCATCTCCTGAATGGGCTTGGCAGGCTCTATTGGGAGATGGTCAGAAACTGGTGGTCCTGGTAAGTGCATTGTATTGTTGTATAAATCTTTATCAATCTATTGAAGGTATCACTTTGCAAAGTCCAAGCACACTTGGATGACCAGCAAGCCACTGCTGCTAGTCACTGGTTTTCACAAGGCTAGTGACTGGTGTCTTTCCTCCTACTCACGTGATGATGCAGGTAGTGTAGCAATCTCCTTTGTATTGCCTTTTTAAGCACTTAGGATTGTGCATCTTACAGTAGGTGCTGAGTACAGTTGTCAACCTGCCATCTCTGTCAACAAAGCCAGTCCCAGCCATGGGTATAAAGAAGACAAACGAAATCAACCCATATTTGTGCAGGGTATCAGTATTGCCCCACGAAGTGCCATTGCTAGTACCCCAATTGGTCATGGTGATGCAGATAATGATGACGACCAGGCATGAGTGCACATTCATCCTATTTCTGACTCATTTATTTATAGATGATATATGAACATCCATCGAGCATCATCAACAAATTTCTTCTGTCGCAGTTTCCTGGTGCAGAAGCAGCTATCACCCATGACAATAGCTGGATAGAGGTGGTATGTGCAGTAGCTTCTTCTCACATGTGCTATTGCAAATTCAATTATTCGTATAGTTCAGAGGAAACACCAATGACGATGACCTCATTCGCTGCATTTGCAAGGATTGGGAGCCAGCATATGATGAGGATGAACGTACGTGCCTTGCTTTGTTGCATATCGGTCACTACGCGTGACGTTTATTTTCAAGATATCGCATTCCTTCTACCGAAATGGCTCTTTCAGTGAATCAGTACAGAGGTCTTGTTCCATTCGTTCTCGTTCAGAATCATGTTGGCAATTGCCGAGTCAGTCCATTGCCAGTGGACCCGCATTTGCTAAATGCTGACAGGGAGTGAAGTGAGCCCGTTCGACTCGCAAGAGACGAAACCATACACGTCGGACCCGCAAATCAAAGCAATGACAGATCTGGTGGAGTTGAAGACACGGTGTAAACCTTGCACTAACAGTGATTGCATAGATAACTACTGTACGATATTGGACGATGTATTCATTAGCTGTACACTGCTGAGAAGTCTACGGACATCGTACCCCATTGATCTCATCAAACCACGCAACTGTACATATAGCTTATGGATACCTGTGGGCACGCCCGTAGTACATGTGGTCTGATTCAATCCAAACGAGCGTCAAGCAAGGCTTTCGCCGACGGCAGTCCGCATGTCCAAGTACAAGCCCAGTGTGATGAATTGCGGGTCCAGCAATAAATTAAAATAATACTACATCAATGCATCAAAAAGAAAGACGGGGAAGAAAGCGTAGCATCATGCAAGAATTCTCCGGGGTGGTAAAGGCGGCTTGCTACTTGGCTTGATCGTTGGTACCGCAGTCAAGCTCGTTTCCGATGTACCCAAAGGCAGTACCGACTCTCCCTCTCCCGGACCACTCTCAGTTTCAACCGACAACCGTCGTGTTTCGTCCCTGGATGCAATCATCATGAGTGCTTGCGACGCCACCGAAACCGATGAGGCGTCAACGGAATCATCTGTGGTTTCTGCTGCGTGTCTCACCACGACAGAAGAAATAGTCCGAGGAGGTAGAGGGGGTGGAACAGAACGTGATGGTGGTGAAATCACTTCAGGTGTGAGTGACAACGGAGCCACATCATGATTTCCATCATTGGTATCCCCGGGTCCAGGCGAAGAAGTCGATGCTTGTGCTTCTTCACTCAGCTGTCCCGTCAGAATGGGGCTCTTCCACAGACGATACATGCTCTGGATCGTTGCACCCTTTGGCTTGCTTTCGGGCGCCAGCGAAACGGGTGCAATATTCTCCATGCACATCACCTCGCCTCTATGGCTCGCATGGATCCCCGGGATCGTCATCGTGCGACCTTGGGGGGGTTGAGTGTGGATTAATGACGGCGTAGGGTTCTCCTCTACCACTTCTGTGAGATCCTGGTCTCTAAAAGGATCACTGGACACGTTGTCGCCCAACGAACGTGACAAGCCCGGAGAAGTCGACCCACTCGAATACGAAGTCGTGCGACCACCTGATACGCTGGGCGACCTCCCCTGTTCCCTCCCGCCTCCTTGAGGAATCGGAACAGGAGATGACCCTCCGTTGACCTTTTCCGACTGCTCGCGTTCTCTTCGTTCTATTACCGCTGCACGCATGTCCGCATAACTCTGGCGACCCCGTGTGCTCTCGGCCCGGGGACGGTGATCAAGTGGTCCCACATCAGGAAAGTCATCCGGAGACGGGTTCCCGCCAACGTCCTTCTTCAACCCCCAGACGCCCCATTTCCGCATAGCCTCCTTAGCGGTATTACTGAGTGCTTGCTTATCCCCGGCTTTTGACTTGAGTGCGGACAAGAACGAACTCGTGGTGCTCGTCCCCAAAGAGTGACGTGGACTCTTGGAGGTCGCGCTGGTGTCGGAAAGGTAGTTGGAAGACTCGTCACCACCCACTGACGACGATACAGAGCGAGCGCGTGACGACCTTGAGCGTGTATGTGAGTATGGGGATGAGGGACGTGGGGAAAGATATTCGTGAACGTCCTGCTCATTGTCCGAGGCGTCCGATGGCTGTATAGTGGCGGTATCGGGGGGAGGGGTAAGACTGCCATTCGGTCCTGCACTCCGTTCTCTCTTACCATGCACCACTTCTTCTTCCACTTCCTTTGCGTGTTCGCATTCGAGTTCTGTGTCTGCACCAGAAGAGAACCAAGAGCGTCGCCTAGCTGCTGTCGAAGTCTTCTCCGAGGAGGTGGTTACAGAGCGAATGATGGGTATGCTGTCCAGTGACGGTGTCTCTGTTGCTGGCTCCCGTTCAGAGGGAATGTGCACAAGGGTAGATGGTCCTGCCTCTTCTGGTGACTGGGAGCCTACGAAGGGTTTGGTGGCTACCTCTGGCGCTGGCGCTGTCATTGGGTTTTCTGGACGTACGGCATCAGCCCATACTCCACCACGGTGTTCATACTCGGCACTGTCAAAGAAACTGATATCGTCCATATTGGGCAGCACTACAGAATCGATGATCTGTCCAATGTTGAGAGTCCACGGGAAAACATGCTCAAGTGTTCACTCACGGTCTCCTCGATTTTTGCCTCGATCGTGTTCAAGATCATGCTCCAAGTAATCTGCCGGTCGCTTACGATAGGTTCGACGTTGATGACCATGCGCGGTGGCTTCGTGAAGCCATACCACATGCGGCTACTTGGAGGGCGTTTGACCTTGACGAGAAGGTTGCCTTCGAGCTCGCGCACCACCACAGCCAGAACGAGTTTGACCGTATACGACTTGAAACGTGCTCCGAGGTTGATCACAGCAGTCGCCTCGACGGTGGCACGAATCTCCCCCTTGTACGAGAGTCCCACTTCCAGCGACGCGTCGCCCTCCTTGGTGAGTTCCTTGAGCATTGGCTTGCTCAACGTCGGCGCCTTGTCACCGACTGAGAACTGGGTCACAGCGACGTCCGTGAGGAAGGCGGGACGTTTGACCTTGGACAACTTCTTCATGAGACGACTGATGATGTAGGACTCGAGTGTCTGGGTCTTGTAAAAGCTATAAAAGACGCGTCCCAACAACGCGTTGAACCACCGCATCGGGATGACGTCTGGTTGTTCGTCGAGCGTAGCGACCAAGGTGTTCATCTCGGATGGCAAGAACACGGGCTTGAGCGGACTCAGCGTCGGTGTGCCTGATGGATGGTCGGACGCATGCACAAGAGCGAGGTACCAGTCCTCCATGTCGACGCAAGACCGGACAAAGATGAACCAAGGGGCCATGAGAGCGTCCTCCTGGGCAGCATCTCTGCTCTTCTCCTCCTCTTCCTGCTTCCTCGCCTGGTCCCCATCCACCTTGTCGTTCTGTTCCCCGTCACCAGACGCTATCTCCTTGGACACGCACGGGATGGTTTTCTCGGTACCCCTGGATCGAGGCTTCAAGCAGATAGCATTTCGCCGCGTGAAGAGCTCGCCATCCAACAACCCCTCTGGATAAATCTGCACGTCATGCCCACCCAACTCGACTGCGGCCTCGCACTCGGTCATACCCTCGTCTTCATATAGATACATGACTTTGCCCTTGAGTACGACATACCACATGTCCTTTGGACGCGCACGTTTTGGGTCTTTGGAGCGAGAATCGAGGTAGGATTTGACGAGGGTCACGTACGAGCCGTCATGGGAGGACTCTTCAAAGGTGTGTCGGACGGTGAGCCAACCTTTTCGGGTGCGGGGGAGGTCGTTTACGTCGCTGGGTGGGTCGATGGGGGATTCAGAGAGACCTTTTGTGTGATCGTGGTCGGTGCATTGAACAGGAGGTTTGGGACTGGGGTGAGGTGCTGGTACGGACGTGTATATGGTGATGCAGAGAAAGGTGAATATGAGGAGGGGAATGAAAGTTAGACCGCCGAGTACATATGCATACAAGAGTGCACGAAGAGACATGTCAGTAGGAAAGGGGTGCGCGGAATGCGCAGAGGGTCAGAGGCAAGAAAAGGCGCGGACTTGGTTTCCCACATGCCTTGCACGTGTAACACTTGTCATTTCCGCGTCTGGTCACTTCGACATGATATAGATAATGACAAGCATGAACTTCCCTCCTACGCTGTTCATCACACCGCATGCCAACTCCCAGCCATCGATCTACAACACGACAGTGCTATGCTATTCAGACGTGAAGTGCCAGTAGGACGAATGGCGACGAGTGCATGCTGTTTGGAGGAGAAACATGAAATCGGTGAGACAAGAGCAGAGGCCGGTCTCGGATTTTGACGGGATCAGATAAACGGAGTCTGGGTGGATGTAGAGCCTCGAGGTTCTTGACACACCATTCGGAAATGATCTTGCTAACGGGTCCAGTAGTCCAGGTCTCGCTCTAGCGCAGCCTTGGAGTTGTTCAGGTGAAGAATAGGTGAGTAGGCACTCGTCTCAGACGAGGTGGAGGGAAAAGCAATCACATGTGGAATAAAAGCGGGCCACCAAGACAGGGGTCCACTTGATTCATCCTGTGTGAGAATGGGAACGGGGAAATGAAAGGGCACGGCAGAGGCCGGTGCTCATGGCTGGGTTGGCAACGTATTGACGCGCCTGGGCTCAGCTATCAGCATCAGATCAAAAGCATTGCCATGATCAGAGTGATATCGCGGACAAGTCAAGCGAAAAGCAGAGACGGAAGAACATGAGGCGATCATTATCAGTGATGCCTCGAGGCTCTGCACAACGACTGAGACGTCTTCATTGGGGAGGAGTGTCCCGAGCGACGAGTCTTGGGAATGCATGTGGACAATGGGGTTGTGTTGGTGGACAAAGGATGCCTCGAGGCACTGCAAGGACCACCCGAATGCCTTTGCGCGGAACTGTACAGACGCCCATAAAAAATTGCCTCGAGGCACAGTCGGAATGTATAATAACCATCCGATGACTTTCCTCCCACCTGCTCCTCCTCCCCCCCTTCACATGCTCTCCGTATCCTTCCGCGGCACGCAAATGCAGCATCGTGGCAGATCCCGCCACATCTCCCCCGTCGCACTTGCAAGACAAGCCTCCGAAGAACGCAGACGGTCCCGCATCCCTCTAATCACCGACACACAATCAGGAATCCCTCTTCCCCTCCCGTCTACACCCGCACCTCCCCCACAGTCCCTCGAGGACCAAATTCAGGTCGCCTACGCACTCGACAACATCCGTCTCGCCAAGATACTCCTCTTGAAACTCAAAGGCATACACGTCTCCGACGACTCAGACCCCCGCATAGACCACGTCCGCGACGAGGACTTTGACATGTGCTTCGCCCCTTCTGGTCCTCTCACCCTCGATGAAGCCGACAAACGTGCTATCCAAGAAACACAGCGCAAACAACGCCAGTGGTGGCACGAGTCTCAGCGCGCACAGCGTCTCAGAGCTTGCGAAAAGCTCTGGGAAGACGAAATGAACCGTCTCCACGCAGAGAAAGGCCGTGCTCTCCAACGACGAGAACACGACCTCGAGCAAGAACGTGCCCGTCTCGCAGAAAGGACTATCCAACAGCGTGGCATACGGGTGCGTCCTCACATTCCTCCTGGTTACCCTCCTCTTACCACTGTTCCTAGTCTCGTTTAGAGACATCCCTCCCCACCAAGCGAGACCAAGATCCGTTCCAGTATCCCTTCATGCTTCCATCCAAACCCTCCTCAACCTTACCTTGCAAGTCTTCCAAGAAGACCTTGACGCGTTCGCCTGGACGCCACAATCGCTCCGTCTCATTCAAAGAGGTCATCAATGCCATGAACGGCCAACTCTTCCCACCGGACGCCTCCGAGCGTGTAGATGACGCCAGACGCATCGCCGGCTTGCCTATCCCCTGCACTGCCCCTCACCGGCGCAAGGCTTCAGTGCGTGCAGAGCTCTTCGACAGTCTTCTCCAGGTCGTCGAGTGGCAGCAAGGAGAGAGACGAAAGGCCAAAGGTAAAGACATTGTCTGCGAACAACAGCCTCTCAAGTCCCAACTTTCTCCTCCCGACCCTATGCCCTTGGTCCCGTCTTCACTATCCGTCACTTCCTTGTCCTCCTCTACATCCTCACGCTCTGGTTCCTGGCTCACTTTTGGCAGTTGGCGTTCCACGGCCACCGATATCACCACCCCTGATTCCCCTGTCTCATCTCCCACCTCTACCCAGCTATGTCTTCCCACTCTTATCGAGACTCAACGTGAATTCCACCCACGCTGCGCTTTTGTTCGCATATCTCTCTCAGACACTCCTTTGTGTCTCCCAACTACCTCTCACCACACCCTTCTAGAAGATGGTGGTCTGCACGCTATGCCTTCAGGTTCTGCCACAGAGTCTGTTCCGCCTCTCAACATGAGAGGAGCCCTCGTAGAGCATGTCACCCGTTCCGTTGCTACCATCATCGAAGCTGCTAAAGGCCTCCAATCTGCCTACATCACCGCCACGATGTTCACCGCAGGATCTCCATACGTGGACCATGTTACACCTTCACAGCCTCACGTGTCATTGCGGTGCCAGCGGCCACCGCGACGAGAGGGGTATCGCGCCCTTGCCAAAGACGTCCACAGGTTTACAGACTCCACAACGTCTATCAGTCAATTATCCGAACCTGTGCACTTCATACCGCTTGTATCGCAACCATCGGGAACTGCCGCTCTACCTAAACCATCCGTCCCAAAGAATGCTCTCATATTTCCATCACCCCTACGCCCACGTACGCCACCTGCTGCGCTTGCTTATCGGATGCGGCCTGTCGCGAATCCTGCTGTCCTCCGGCTAAGGGCCTTGCAAAACCTCATGTGTGCCCGTGGGAAGGTGTGGGAGGGTCGAGGACGGGAAGGTGGGCTCGGGTGCGGAAAGGAACGTATGCTTGGGGTAGCCTTTGAAGGTAGGGGACGGAGCGGGCTTGGATGTGAGGTCCGCTTCGTGGTCGCATGACCCTCCCGAGTACACCCTCTTGATCCGTTTGCATGTGACCTCATACACTATCCTGCAAGTTTTCTCAAGGACTCTTATAATGGGTTTATGCACATTTAATGCTAATTATCCCCACTTTTCCCCTTTGTACTCAGACTTACTCGTGGTGCGCATCTCTAGGGTCTGTTGTATCGATAACTTTGTGTCTTTGCATCTCGCGATATCCCTCATGTTTTCTCCCGTATACCACTTGCCATTTCTCTTGTTCATAGTTTTCTCGTTGCGCAACCATGTCTTTCTCCCACCATGTGATCAATGTCATACAACAATAGATTCGACTATGGTCCGGCTAAGGTATCATCACAATTACGGATATGAAACTTATCGACTGAGGTCTAGAGTAGAGCCGCCCTGCGTCCATGCCCGATCCAATACCGCCTGCTGCGACCACGGGGACGAGGGGATGTTACGGTTTGGACCAACACTAACCGGTGGCGCAGGGACAGCATTCCGAGTGAACATGGGCGGCCGCCGTGGCTGCTGAATGCGTGAACCATTTGGTATGTCCATTGCGCGCTGCAAGGGGGTCCCATTCCCCACTGGGGCTTGTTGGGCCTGAGGCGGAGCAACATTAGACTCCCATCCTCCCCACGCCACACTCTCCTGTTGTTGTTGCTCATTGTCCAAGTTCCAGGCACCGAACCTAGAACCACTCGAAGTTGACTCGCTCCGCTTCCGTGTTGGATCTATGCGCAAGGTGGAACATCTCTCGCTCTCTTCTCGATCCAAATCCAGCGTCACCCCTTTTTCTGCCAGCGAGGCAAGGTCGATGCCAAGCATCTTCCGTAGGTCTTCGTTTTCCTTCTCCAGTCGCGTGATTTCAGATTCGCGTTCGAGCGCCCAGTCGTCACGGAAATTCGGTGGCGTATTCTCCCCGAGAGTCTCGATGAGTGCTTGTACGTCAACCTCGCAATCTTCCGCATTTTCATCGGCCGAGTCTGAATCTTCCCCGATCATGGAGCGGTAAAGCGCTCGGAGGTTCTGGGCGAGACGCTGCATGGCAATGGCGGTCTGCGTCTCCGTGGCAAGATCGTTGAATTGAGTCTGCGAGTCGCACGCAAGGATCAGACCTTCGTAATGGCGCGTCAGGGTAAGCTCATGCTGCTGTGCTGCCAGCTGTCATCAAATAGATGTACCCGTCAAAGGATAGATAGCACAAGTGCGATAAGACGCACTGCATGATTGCGGAACTTTGTCATGATGGTTTCCATAGTATTTTCATACTCTTTGAGGAGAAGGCTGAGTTGTTTGTTCTCGTGCAACAGTGTTTGATTTTCGATCACGAAATGGGCGTTCGTGCGCTCCAATTCGGATTCGAATGCCTCTGCGGCAGAGGCAACATCAGATTGCTGCTGCGCACGGCAAAGGGGAAACGAACCTGTTGAAATATCGGTATTAAACCGCCTGAGGGCAAAGCCAGAATCGGAATGTGCGGCCTGTTCCTGTCGGGTTGCCGCTTCAGCCCAACATGGTTAGGGAAGAGGGTGCAAAGGGAACCTTGAGGACAGCTGCTCTTGATTGGAGTGAGATGGTCATTTTCTGATTGTGCGCGAGCTGATCGCTGAGCTCATGAACGAGCAGCCATGCGCGGAGCAGGTCGTTGTCCATGATCATGCCTAGCGTCGTTTGAAGGCGTCCCGATAAGGAAGATGGATGCGTGAGGATACAGTACGAGTACTCGCCGGCGGTGCGTTCAACGTTTCTGCTGTGCTTGGACTGGTCAGTGCGCAGCCCGGATGGCCTTGGTCGACTGGCAAGCGATGCGACGAGGTGGAGGACAGCAAGGGATTCGTGGGAATCGCGCTGAAAGGGAGTCGTTTCTTTTGTCCCGACTTGAGGTTTTCTCTTAGACTTTGGCTCAGCTTCAGTGTACAACATCCAACACAACACTCCCTTTTCGCCGTGTTCATTCAAACAACCCCCACGCACTTCACGCACTTGTTTTTTCGTCATCCCGCAGCACCGGTGGGTCCGTATCCGACCACGTTCCTCGGCAACCCTCTCAATTTCAACCCGTACCAGTCTTCATCTCGCCCGCTTATCCGACTCTCTCTCGATATCCTCTCTTTCGCCTCAGTCACCTTTGCATTTACTCCAGTCCCTCAAAAACATGTCTTCGACGTCCACCTCCGGTCTCTCTGCATCCGTAACCCGCATTCTGTCCTTGACTGGCTTTGCCAAGGAGCTCAAGACAAAGGACATCCAGGTCGCATTTTCCGAGTGGGAAAGCGTCGGCGGAGGGTTCAAGATCAAATGGAAAGACGATACCAGCCTCTTGATCGTCTTCCAGGACGCTTCCGTAGGTACGCCGTCATATACGTACCATATTCGTGCACCCCCATCCTTACCATCACTCCACCCGGCACTTATATATAGCCAAACGTGCTTATCTTCACACCCTCGCATTCCCTCCTGCCATTCTGGCAACCACCCCAGCAGCATCCGTCAAACCATATGATGGTCCTGACGCGCAAAGCGTCATCCAAACAGTAAATGCCCGTGGCCAGCACAACAGCAATCCTTCGCGTGGGCACAACATGCGCGCTGCCTCCATTTCCGTTTTCCCCAGCCGCAGCGCCAACAACAGCCAGAACAGCAATAGTCTTCGTAACGGAAACGGTCACGTGCAGCTCAACACGACCATTTCAGAGCACTCACCCAAGATCACCGGCCGGGAACCGTCCCCTACTCTTCCCTCGCTTCCTTGTCACCCTTCCTTGAACGATCTCATTAATTCAGCAGTCTCTCACGAGGATCCCGCAATCTTGCATGCCGAGGGTCCTCCCAAGATCGGTGACCCAGGGAGGAGAATGCTTGGAGCTGCCCTTGGTGTGAGACACCCCGCGTTGGGTCCACGCGTCATCAATGGAAATTTCACCGGAGGCGGCAGCCCTGTCTCCGCACCGCGTGGTACGTTTGACTCGACTATGCGAGACGTTCAGAGGGCAGTGGGCAGTCTTATCGTCGAGTAATCCATGTCCGTGTTGTGATTCAAAGTTTGTGTTTGCAGTGGCATACGAGCGTGTGTAATTGATGTTTTCCGTGGCTGATACGCGTTCGTTGAGGCCCACCCATGATGTTTATATCTTTCTCACCTTTGCATGTTCACGGTCCATATTTCACAGTCCTTCATTAGTTTCGTCCAGGCACGACTATACCTGTATACACTGTCACCATCATTCATTCTGTGCAGCTCGGGGGCTGTTGAGAACGAGTTCAGGTCATTTCTACCGCGGTTTCAGCCGCTGCCACTACTCGGTCACATTCAGGGTCGCGACGTGGGCGTCATACGCTCCTGAATTGAAATGTCAGACCCTTCATCGGAAAAAAAGGGTGCGTAGGCCACACATTTACCTGATGAAGTTATCCGACAAACTCGTAACAAGGATGATAATCGCATGCAGATCGGTGATCCTGACCTACAATTTAGTTGGGCCTTGCTGAACAAGCATGGCAGCATGTCCATCTAGACAGGTGGCGCAGTGGCAAGGCTGGCAATCAGCGCATATGAATCAGATGGTCTCGGCCAGTTCCAACTTTGCCATGTATCAGCATTGGCAACTGCGGCAGGCTGAGATGAGATGTGTCACCTTCAAATACTACGACTACACTCCGATATCAACCCCCTGGTAAGTAGTTGTTCCGAGCTCCACGATGTCATTTCGCATCCCTTATGACATCCTATATGGGTTATAATTTGTGGGTCGCCCGCACTGAATAACTGTGGGGAACGCGTGCCAAGCTTGTCCATGAGAACCTCGTCGCCCTATTTCGGGCCCCGGCGACTCATCGCCCAGCCAAATTGATGGTGTCTGTGTGTGCATTTGGCTGTACGGGACGTATCCCCACGGATGCTACAGACCGCACACTGGGAAACGTCAAATCACGGAACGTCATGGAAGCAGTTCCATAATGGTATCGTACTGGCTCGTCGCCATAGAACGCCGCTTCAGTCAAGGTTTCATGGCGCTGTCAACACGCGGCCCAGGTGCGCTTTTCCTCCACCACCCATCGTAACCTATTCTTTTCCCGATTCACAAGTCAACCCCCTCAATCACGGCACCGCCCCGTTGTTGCCCAGTACATTCTGCTCTCTGATCTACCGGATATATCTCACACGTATGGCGCTTTCACCTCAGCATGGCGATCCGGGCCATTTCATGTCTGTCCATTCTAAACCCGTGCGGTTTACGGTCTAGTCAAAACGTGTTTCATTACGCCCCTCTTCCCCCACTGTTTTGCTGACTTGTCACCTCGGATCCTTCGCCGCCATTTGATCAATGGAAGCCCGAGCGCAGCCCTAAGTTGCACGGTCACGCACTTTCGAGACATCCGATCAATCAATTACCAACGTCAGAGATACACGGGTACATATAAATGTACAGTATCATCCAGGCTAGCCGTCCCTGATACTCCCATCCTGGGTCCCTACTTACCATCGGTTAATTGGCTTCCCTCAAGCCACCCGATTTGGTCTTTATGATCTCCACTGCCTACTACCCTTATCCCGTGAATGCTAAATCAGCCGCCCGCCGAGCTGCCTTGCAGCCACATATATATTCTCCATCCGAGTCGCACTATTCGCCAAGAAACACCATGTACCCCCTCCACCACGTCTCAGGAAGTCCATCTCCCACTTATATCTACTCGGGCTACGACCAATATTGTTCCAAGGACAGCTGGGTAACAGCCGCTCCTAGCTCTTGGTCGGCATATTATCCCTTCCCTCCTCGGTCATCATCCCTTCCCCAAACCGCCATTAATCCAAAGGTTACCATTCTCCCTCCTCAACCTATTCTTGTCTCGGACATCGACACGCCGTCCTCCATTTCTTCTCATTCCGTCCTGACGCCGTCTTCTCCATTCGCGCAACACGATGTAGATGGGATGGAGTTCCAGGCCACGGAGTTTGACGAGTTCGATTGTGATGACGACGAAGATTTCATTGACTCTGATTTTGCGGACGAGATGGAGATGGAAGGGATAGATGAAGCAGACCAGGAGCCTTCGCCGCTCTATGGCGCATCAGCACCGCACGTTATCAAGTCCACTTCCGCACTCGAAGGAGCGCTGGGTGACACACTACTATCATCGTCCTATGGGAGCAATACAGGCGCATTTACGCCAGCCGACAGAAGACTGACTGCTTCTGTTCCGGGTTACCCGAGCACCTCGCACCGGTCCAGTGCTGCTGCGCACCAGCGATGGTCCGAGAAAATGCATTCGCCCACGCCCGCAACGTCCTCCAACGACCCTCACGCTTCATACCCTTCGCAACAGCCATATACCCAGCGCAACTACGCATCGTCGACATCTCTGTTCGCACCCACCCCACCATCACTGTACAACCACACATCATCATCATCGTCACTCGCAGGCGCATTCGCATCGTCCCTTCCATCACCACATGCATCACGACCCACATCCAGCCATCTACTGCCCATCTTGCAACCCCAGCCGATCCGCCCTATACCTCCTATACCCCTGACCGAGCTCACATCCAGTGCCAACGAAAGCTGTTCGCCGGAATCTCCCCATGCATCACCGCGATTACGGACGACGCTATCACCCCTTCCATTGCTTTGTCAGCCTGTGTCAGATGCAGTCAGGTATCAGCTCAAGGAATCCCCTGCACACGGCGTCCTTGATGGTCATGCTGCTTGCTACGACCAGGAGAACGCATCGGAATCGATGTGTCAAGATCTCGTCACACCGTCTCGAAACGATCGGTTTGCGCCACAAGGGTTGGCTTATTGTTCGGAACATCCGTCTACCGGCGGCGCATGCGCCGTGGAGGAAAGGCTGTATTCTTGTGGGTGTATGGATTTGCCGATACGGTGGCAGTAATGTCCATACTTTTGAGGACGATTTCTTGTCGCATCGTTTTTGTCTACTAAAAGGAAGTGGTTATTTCAAGGCATCGTATCCATATATCACATGTACAACACGCATCAGGTCCCATAGTCTACATATGATATGATAGTCATCACGTATTTTGGGTTTCGTTCACAGAGGGGTTTTGATCTGGATTTACACCGTTGCTCTCTCAGAGGGTCTAATCAAGTGTCATTGTAAAACATAGCCGTGTACAAGGACATTATTAATGCAATA
This sequence comes from Boletus subcaerulescens, assembly GCA_038090555.1. Taxonomy (NCBI): domain Eukaryota; kingdom Fungi; phylum Basidiomycota; class Agaricomycetes; order Boletales; family Boletaceae; genus Boletus; species Boletus subcaerulescens. The sequence goes on from JBBPNA010000012.1 coordinate 214,228, forward strand.
TTACGAGGCGATGACTTTTCTTACTGCGACCGAGGACAAAGAGGATATGTACTGTAACAGGGTCGTTCATCTGATGGGCGAAGGAAAAAAAAAATGCTGTACAAGGGTTTCGCGTCGGTGGCGCCAACAATATGGTATCATGATTACTGATCAAAGTTGCGGATCCTTTATCTCCCGTATGCAAAGTGACGGGTAGCGTGATCAGATGTCACCTGCGGCAGACGGGGTCCGTCTTCTCGCGTCACGGGTCGTCATGGGTCTAGTCCAAATCCTATCCAGATCACGTATTTGAGGTTTGCGTGGGCTGCAAGACGGAAGACGGATCCGAGCATTACTAGATATATTGCGTCCTCTACGTTGCGTGTCATTCAGGGTGAGCCGCTGTCCTGAGTGAGAAGCATATGGAACATGTTCCGGCCACTGAGGATGACTGTCCATGTCAGAAAATGGTATCCGAGTCTTGACTTCCTGTGTTCCTGGGAAGCCCGAACGTCCGTGGAGTTCAGCATGGCCAGTTTGTTGAGTTTCGGCGACTGATGTGATTGGAAGGTCTGGGCAGGACGTAACCAAGAATGGTAACCGACCTCCCGCGCTGCATTCGTCGGCGACACCTCGTGCCTGTGTGGTTATCCGGGTAACCTCTTGCGTGTGGACAACGGGTGAATCCGTTATGGTGTTGCTGGTATCCAAAGCGTCTCCTGGCGTCGGGAATAAAACGTCCAACGTTTGTATCCAATGGGGAATAGATAGCCTATCTTGCTTGCGGGTAGCTCCATCTGTGTCCTGTTGTTTCGCCACGTTCGCGTTTCGATGGCTGATATGTAGTCGTGGCGAGCCATTTGTGCCATCACGTTTGAGGAACCTAGTCTCAGAAAGCCAGTGACTAAATTCATTAGTTCCCACAGAAGGCTTCCGATCCGATATTGTGCTCGTCCTGCCTGGTTGCTGGGAGTGTTGGTGATGGATCGACAACAGTCCTTCAAAATAGAGTTTCGTGCGTGCGTGCATATATTTTCTATAAGTACCTTGACATTCCTGGATACCTTGTGCGGGTCCAAGACTGTCAGACATAGATTCGTAGATCGCCTGTCGTTCGTCTGAAGTGAGGGGTTTCGCATGGGGAAGCAGTCCCTTGTCGCAAGCAGAACACGGCGAAATCTCGTTCCACGAAAGTGACCGATCGTCCGTGAGAGCCAGCTTGACAGGATCATATTCGGTGAGCTCTTGCGTTCTCTCGAACACTAGCTTATGTCGATGCGCAGAGGCGACATCCCCGGTGGCGCGTCTCACCGAGAACGACTCATCCAGAGTACAGCCATCGTCCTCCTCCATCGTGGAGGGAAGTGGAATGTGCGGAAGAAGGGGATTCACAGTAATGTAGACAGGTGGTGGAACCTCGTCCGGAGAATTTTCGGAGATAGGGGCATCGTTTGTATCCGGAGATTCATTCGATTCATCGGTGTCGCAGGTAATAGGAACGACCTTGGGATTCACGGGTGGATTCTTTTTTGGACGACCAGGTTTCGCTTTCGTGACTCCACGGGGTTTCAATAGTTTTCTTTCCGCCGCAATCGAGTAAGGGTGTGAGCGAACGTTCTTAGCCGGTGCTTGTCGCAAAGGGCGAAGATTAGGCTTAGCAACTGTGTGTGAGTCGATTGATCTCGGATAATTACGAACAATTACCAAGGGGGTGGGAGTGTCCTTCGCTGTCACTGGATTACCATGCTTGTCCTCCTTCACCACGCGCAAGCCCCTGCTGTGAAAGTAGTCATAAATGTGCCTCCTGTCGATGTTGTATCGTTCTTGAAGCTCCTTGCGAACGGCAAACGTTGGCATTTCCGTGTTTCCGGGGGTAATGAGGGCATCCAAGTCTCGTACAAGGTCGGGTCCGAGGCGCAATGCCAGGCTTTCGGGATTGACCCTGCGGCGTTGATGTACGACATTGTTGGCAGGAAATGAGCATGGGTTGTTGCCGTCGGCGCGGCTTCCGGTATCTGCCACCGTCACGGTCGTATTGTCACCGAAAGCAGCGTGGGTAGCGGATTCGCTCGTGTCTCGGAGGTTCAAGTTAGATGTCTCCATGTCAAGCGTAGTTGACAAGGATCAACGAAACACTAACGGTGCGTGCTACTCCGTAACCTTGTTTAAATATCTGGCATACCAGCATCTGTTGGAATGCTGCTTACACGAGTCAGGCATGTGACATGACGGCGTAAATAAAGAGGCAAATTTAAACATGTTTATCCTTACGGACTAAGAAAATGCTAGAAATACAAGCTTGCAGCGAATACGACTAATACAGATATAATAATCAGCGGAGATCAGACAGAGTGTGGGAGTCAACGTACTGTCTCTTTTGATTTTGGTCTGCGATTGCTCCATCTTCTTGAACAGTTCGGTGTCACCAATCACCCTCGCGGCATCTCGGACCTCCCGGCAGGTTTCGTCCAAGCGTGTGATGACCCTGACGATGGTTCCTTCCGCCACGTCAGTCAGCAAAGTAATTTGGTCAAATGGCTTGCCGAGAGGCGTTAGGTATCATCTGAGCTGCGCAGAAGTTTTACATACCGTTCCCCTTGCCCATTCATATACCACCTCGACGAGTCCAGTTTTGAGAGTGGACCTAAACTCTTCCGCAGCAACTTTATGTCGGTCTTGAACACGCCCCACCCGATCAGTAATTTCACTAATCGCCGTCAAACCTTCTTGCAACCTAGGAAGGATAACAGGTTCGGCGTCCGTTTTCTCTTGGAAGACGAAGCAGGAAAGTAGTGCAACCACTTCCTCAGGTTCATAGTTTGCGAGCGTGTTCTCAAGGATAAGTTCAGTAAGAACAAGTTCATTGACCGAGTTGATCTGTTATATAGTAGTTATTGTTATTGTCGTGTGTCGCGTGGAGAGAAAGAAAAAGTACCTCGCAAGCTACTCGCCCTTTCAGCTGGACTGTCTGGTTTTCATTGATGAAATTAAGCTCCCTTAGTACTTGGATCCTTTGCTCGTACTCTGGGATAAGTTCCAAGTTCTGTTCAGAGATTGCTTCCTTCAATATGGCTATCCTTGACCGTAGAATTCTATGGCCATGGAGGTGAATATACTGTCAAACTTATCAATGGGGCTGATCGGCTATAAAATCAATTGTCTGGACTCGCATGATCATCAAAGTCCTCGCAGAGAGTGCATTCGAACGTGTCAAGACTCTTGCGAATTTCGTTCCTAGCACGAAGAGTATCCTGGAATTCGAGAGTGCGCATGCGACTCCAGTCTATCTCCAGCAACGTGCCACCTGTAGCCCATTCCATGACTACAATTTCCAGGGCGGACGTTGCCTCAAGAATAGGAGTCTTCCTATGACTATCCACAATCGCCGAAGCATCTACCTATGCACAAGTTCTGAATGTTCTTCAGGAACTGGATAAGGTGCAACAGCCTACCTTCACAACCTTATTTGTGATGAAAGAAATACTGCTCAAATTAACACTATTAACCTCGTACGTGGCATGATCAGGCTTCAGCATCGATGGAACAGGAGGCCACCTAGGAGAGACCACAGTTCCACTGGCATCTATGTCAAGGTATTTGTGAGCTCAATCAACTGCAAGAAAGGATGGATTACCTTGCTTATCGTTTTTCTGCCTTCGGTCCACGAGAGCGAGGACGAAGTATTTCCGCTCACTTCCTGATTCCCGGAGATCGGGCTTCAGCACCACTGCTGCGTGAAAAGGATAAAAATGCTGACACGGTCACATTCACCAACCTGCCCGTGTTCCGAATTACAGAAGATACATACCGTGTCCCTTAAAATAACTATTCGGCCAGTTGCAAGGACATTCTGATTAGAAACACTGCCAGCAGCCATCGAAATGAGACGTTTATTATGATTCACCAATGCACTCTGGGCATCGTAATAGTGTCCAATGTCGTTCGAGCAAATATCACACTGGAGGTCTGGCATTGAAAGGAGATTTCTCTCGTGCTGCGGGAAATCTAGTAATCGCCTCGGAGAGGGATCTCGCACTCACCTCAGCAACTGCTTTTTGCTGATCTGGTAGAAGTCGCTGGGAAGCATTCTCCGAAAAGCTACGTTTGATCATCTCCTCTACTCGGAGAGCCTCTACCCTCAGGAGATTGAGGATCATGTTGTAGGTAAGGCGGAATTGTGACTGAAGTTTTGCTGGGGTCCCGAGAATCATGGTAGTTAGCGTTGTTTGCTACAACGGTGCGGAGTCAGTTCACGACGCGTAAATTATCGCATACACTCATACATCAGGCAGCTCACCGCCCGCAACGATAACAACAGTTCCAGTAGTGTCTAAGCCACGACGCCCAGCACGACCAGCCATTTGTGTGTACTCTCCAGGTAGAATGTCTCTGAAAGAGCGGCCGTCGTGCTTTCGAATACTTGAGAATACTACACATCTGGCAGGCATGTTAACACCCTGCGACCACCTGTTTGTCAGACGTCACAAAAACGCCAAGGTCTCTCCTTACCATGGCAAACGTTTCAGTTGCAAATAAGACTTTCACTAATCCCCGAGCGAATAATATTTCGACTACCTGCGAATAAATTAGCAATTGTGATACCGGGGAATAGTGGCTTACTTCTTTGACAATTGGCAACAATCCTCCATGGTGCACTCCAATACCGCGAGAGAGGAGGTCGCGCATTTTGCTGATTTGCGGCAACTTCTTGTCAGATCCTGATAAGGGGGTTAATGTACGGAGAATTGACAGGCCACGCATAACTAACCCTTAAGGCGGGACAGCGCCTTTTCCATTGCAATGTGGACCTCACTCTTCTCAACAGAGGTGCAGAGATCGGCATTTGTTAGGGTGGCTGCATTTTCTTCGCATTTCTTCTTCGATAACGTGAAGACGACAAAGGGCAAGAGACCCTGTTTTTGCAGGTTTCCGAGAAGATGGACATAAAGGTTTTTGTCAGTACCTGTGTGAATTGTACGGGTATGCCCGCCGCCTCGACCCCGTGGTACAGATCCGTTAGGAGTGGCACCTCGCTGACCACCACGTGCAGGGGCAGCACCCCGTTGCCCTCGTGCTGCTGCACCACGCGCACCAACCCTCTGGACAGGAGGTAAGCCAGCCGCTTCCCGCTCCTTATCCTGCTTCCTCTTCAGAGCTTCACTAGCACCCTTGTATCTGAGAATAATCATGAGGGAAGCACGTTTAAGCATCATAAAAAGGAACCTTTACCCCTCAGGAACCCATCTGCGCTGCGCATTTACGATCTTGAACACATCTCTGCCAGCATACAGGTAATGCTCCAGAGGTACCGGGCGTTGCGCTGTTGAAATGACGTAGATGTCCTTCTTTTTGGTACGCCTGCAGTCTGTGAGGTCATTTCGCAGCAAGAAACGCATGGCAGCGTACCCGACCCAGTCGGCAAATTCCTTGGTATTCGGAACGGTCGCGGATAGAAGAATGATGCTAATGTGATCGGGTAGCATGATAATAACTTCTTCCCATACAACACCCCGCTGAAAATTTCACATCGATCAGACAAGAGATCCCTGCAACATAAACAAGATACATTACCTCTGCGTCATTAACGTAGTGCACTTCATCGAATATTACGAATTCCACGTCACGAATGAGATCTGCGCCCTTATAAAGCATGCTACGTAGAATTTCCGTCGTCATGACTAAACAACTTGCTTCTGGATTGATCTGTACATCGCCGGTCAAAATCCCAACCGAAGAGGAGGAAAATGTTTGCTTGAAATCGCGGAACTTTTGATTGGATAGTGCTTTGATAGGTGACGTATAGATGGCTCTGTCCAATTCAGGCTCAAAGCCGGAAATGTAAAACGCATTGTCCAGGCATACCTAGTCATGTGGTTCTCCGCTAGCGCGATCGCATACTCCGCAACCACAGTTTTCCCAGCGGATGTATGCGCAGCGACGAAGACAGAGTCACCCATCTCTAGGTGATACACCGCTTCTTTCTGGAAAGTATCCAGCTCGAAAGGATACTTGGGAAACGCCCTTCATCAATGGTGCAATTACTACGGGCTCTCAAAAACTAACCTTGTGTGCCATCTCCGGAACGAGTTCATGAAAGTTGGTCATCGGTTTGTTAATATCCACTACATGGGCCCATTCACGTTTGACAACCTTGGCACGGTGAGTGCGACGCGTTTTCGTTGGCCGTAGATGCGATCTCTGCGCTCAAGCGTAAGAAACGACCTGTCCACTCCAATTTTTGGTTCTCACAGTAGTTGGAAGGAGTTCGTCCACCTCAGCAATGGGGCCGCCATTACGTAGCTCAATTTCGGGCTCTTGCTCTTCTGTAGCATGACCCTCCTGATCCTGAGAGTTTTGATGGTTAAGTAAACATTATTTAGGAATATATCATCGAGATAGTACCAATTCCCCACCCGCGGACGGGAGAGATTCTGCGAGATCGGCAAGGGCTTCGTCCTCAGACTCTTCGCCTGCGAGTCGAAGGCCCCTTGAGAAACCTGGAGGAATGGTCCTCAGTCCCTTTACCGATTCCTCTGAGATGCCGGTTTGAGTAGAGGAAAGTAATACTTCGTCAAGACCTCCAGGTTGAAAGGGGACATAGCCCGACTTCCCCCTCACAAAGGCACCGACTGGCCCAGGAGCACGGTCCATCGAGGTCGATGTCAAAGCTGTTGCGATTCGGGGATTTGGTGTCTAGGCTTGTCAGATCTTGAAACAAGTGAATGGTCGAAAACGCACTTCTGCATAGCCCCTGACGCGACCATCCAGACCTGTACGAACGAAGCTCAAACTCGTAGGTGGTGGTGCAGGCTCGAACGAAAGCAAGGAGGGTATGTAAGGCTCAGGTTTCCAGTGTCTGGACCGAAAACGATGAATTCGAGGAATCTTGATACAAAGAATTCATACATCTGATACGTGGATAGCCAGTGGTGTGGAAGAGTATCCGGGGGTGATAAGAGCTTTCCATCGATCTCCTGGTGGACCTGTTCACGAGATGGGATAGCCCCCAATCCAATATCTTCCAACAATTCTTCCGCATCTTCGTGTGCAGGACTAAGTATCTGTTGAACGATCGAACCTAGTTCTTCGGGCCTTGTCATGATTCTGATTTACATGAAACGCGATGAGTAGTTTGAGTTAGACCACCAAGTTAGCGCTGTGGTAGCATTGCAAATGTGTGGCTGTGTCGCTACATGATAAACTACAATGCGAGTCGCATATTCTGTGGGAAACCAAGTGAAGTCGAGCGGTGGTTGCAGGCAATTCTCATAGTTCGAAAAGTTCTGGATTCATGTTCTGTGTGCTATGTCAGCGACTCCCCCCTCTCCACAGCGAGCGGCGAAACATACGAGCTTGCACAACCGGGCCAAAAGCCCACCAAGCTGAATAACAGTCCCAACGCCTTCAAGTATCCGCATATGTGTAAATCCAATTTCCTGCACAAAGTGAGTCTTATGAGCAAAACCAAAGAAATTATTCGTACTTTGATATACTCCAGCTTAGTATATTCCGGTAGTCTAATGAAAAGAATCAATCATAGTTCCGCCAATCGTTCATTGGACATACTCATCAAAAGTCTTTGTCACCCTGAAGATTGTGACGACGATGTCCACCGCACTGTACCCTTGTTCCCACAGCTCGTTTAACTTTTCCATTGCACTATTGATGTCGCCCTTGATGCACGCGCGGATGATACTTTGGACTATTACCGGATGGGGTTGGTCACAAACTTTGAATACGTTCTCGCCCGACACAAATCCAAAGCCGGAATGCGTGGATTGCAGGTTGTTGATGGCTTGTCGCATATCACCCTCGCTCGTGAAGATGAGTGCGGTTAAACCGTCATCGTTGTATCCAACCTATTGGCCTGACAGTCAGTACACACTTGTAATGGAACGTCTGAGGGCTACGACACCTTCTCCATCTCACAGATCTCGAGCAGGCGTTTCAGTATCTCGGTATCCCTTAGCTTGGCGTAACGGAGGATGGCACAACGACTTTGTATAGGTTCTATGATTTTGCTTGACATGTTACAAGCCAGGCAGAAACGTGTAGTGTTGGAATATATTTCCATGGTTCTGCGGAGCGCTTGTTGAGCGCCGCCTGTCATACTAAAACTGGGGTCAGAGCCGTCTTCTAACAATGGCCACACTAACCTATCGGCTTCGTCAAGTATAACAATTTTGTGTCTTCCGGGCGGGAGGGTCACTTTCTTCTGCGCGAATGTCTTTATTTTGTTCCGTACAACATCAATACCTCTATCGAGCGAGGTGTGAGGCAATGTCGCAGCTAGTAATCAGATGCGAACCTTTCGTCTGAGGCATTCAACTCTAATACGCCTTCTTTATATGCATCTCCGAGCAGTTGGTGTGCCAGACAATGGATACTGGTTGTCTTACCAATACCAGGGAGGCCCTGTCGGCGAAGAGTTAATGCGTACGGTTCACGCGAGAATTAGAGGGAAAATCACCGAAATAATAATATGCGGGCAGTTTCCGTCTCTTGCTATTACTTTCAAGCGCTCGATTGTGTCTGCATTGCCAACGACATCGTCCAATGTTTGTGGCCTGTACTTTTCAACCCTGAACAAGGATGATGATTGTTTCGCTCTGAACATGTGGACACACTGACCAAGGTAGCTCGTATGCAGTGGTGCCCGTACCATTCGCTGGTGCTTTTCCTTTTGCTGAAGTCGACGCCATGGTAATGGGAGAAGGAGTAGCTAGCTCTGACGCGCGACGCGCCGTGGACTGGTAGGCGTGACAGGCGTGACACGGCGCGTTTTAGGGATGCCAAGTCACTAGGGTGCTATATGACTTCAATCGCTGCTCGCGTCTGCCAGCGTCGCGTGCAATCGAGCTCGCTGTTCAGCTCAGGTATATCACTGTCTTTCTGGGTCCTTCACACACTGAACTTCCCTGAAAGCCACTACGACCAAAAGGTTCGCTTCAAAGAATGCTACAAATGCTCCGCCGATCAGTGCAGTCCTTCCGAAACCCCGGATCGACTATCGCGACATCTCAGAGTCTATAATCTACAAGTCACATAATGCCTTCAACCGAAAGTTACCCTTGCCAGTTGGTGTGTTGCAGTCTATCGCTCGCTCCTACGCGGAGCAAAAGGAACTCTCTGGCCAACTGGACTCCAAGCGACACACTCAATCCCTTCTGGGCGACCGCATCCGTACAATCAAGGACCCAACGGAAAAGCAGGCTATACTTGGCGAGGCAAAAGCATTGAAAGCCGAAATCATGTCACTCGAGGAGAAAGTAGCTGCCGTAGAGGAGAAGCTCTTGGGACTCGCGCTGCATTTGCCAAACGATACGCATCCAGAGGCTCCCATTGGTCCTGACGATGCCGC